>CM024761.1:58723708-58783444 GCA_014218235.1 Colocasia esculenta
TGCAGGGCCTACCATACAACGCCTCGAATGGAGCCATTCCAATACTAGCATGAAAGCTATTGTTGTATGCGAACTCCACAAGAGGTAAATGACGCTCCCAATCATCCTTCCAATCCAGAACACACGCTCTCAACATATCCTCGAGCGTCTGGATAGTCCTCTCGGACTGTCCATCGGTCTGGGATGAAACGCCGAACTGAGCTTAAGCTCCGAACCTAACGCATCCTGAAGACCCTTCCACAATCTCGAAGTAACCTCGGATCTCGATCCGAAATGATCGACTTCGGCACACCATGCAATCTAACGATACCACTAACATACAATCTAGCTAAACTCTCTACTGACTGCTTCTTCTTCATAGGCAAGAAATGAGCAGTCTTCGAGAATCTATCTACAACTACCCAAATCGAGTCATTGCCCCTTCTAGATCGAGGCAAACCCGATACGAAATCCATAGTGACAGCTTCCCACTTCCATACGGGATATCCATCCTCTGCATAAGCCGGATGGTCGCTGCCGCCGCTCGGCTTTCACCTGCTGACATACTAGACATCTAGACACATAATCCGAAACCCTTCTTCATGCCGGACCACCAAATGATCTCTTCAAATCTTGATACATCTTAGTGTTACCCGGATGAATAGAGAATCGCGATCTATGAGCCTCCGCTAACACATGCTCACGGACATCTACTACATCGGGGACACAAACGCGGTGCTGAAATCTAATCACACCGTCCTCATCACGAGCAATGCCCGCCTTACCCACTAACTCTAACAATCTAGGATCGGCTTTCTGCTGCTCAATCACCTCATCCAAGACTGAGGATCTAAGGGATAGCTGAGCTACAAAGCCTGACACAACGAGGGCTCTAACTCGGTCATAGAGCACGCTGCATCCTCCAACATCTTCCAATCCTGCTGGAGCGAAGACCTCTTCCTACTAAGAGCATCCGCTACGACGTTCGCCTTTCCAGGATGATACTGAAGGTCGAAGTCATAGTCCTTCAAGAACTCAATCCATCTTCTCTGCCTCAGGTTTAATTCCTTTTGGGAGAAAAGATACTTCAAGCTCTTGTGGTCGGTAAACACCTCAAATCTGACACCATAAAGATAGTGCCTCCAGATCTTTAGTGCATGAACCACAGCTGCTAGCTCCAAATCATGAGTCGGATAGTTCCTCTCATGCTCCTTCAACTGACGAGAAGCATAAGCTACTACCCTCTCTTGCTGCATGAGCACACAGCCTAAACCAATCCGAGATGCATCCGTATAAATGGCAAAGCCTCTAGACCACTGGGCAATACCAATACCGGAGCAGAAGTAAGCTTAGCCTTCAATAGCTGAAAGCTGCGCTCACATGCCTCGACCATACAACTTCTCACCCTTCTGGTCAGCCTTGTCATAGGGGCGGCGATGGATGAGAACCCTCAATGAATCGCCGATAATAACCAGCTAACCCAAGGAAACTACGAATCTCCGAAGGAGTCTTGGGAACATCCCAATCCATAACTGCCTGGATCTTTGCTGGATCAACAGCTACACCAGCGCCGGAGATAACATGCCCAGAAAATGACCTCGCGCAACCAAAATCGCACTTGCTGAATTTGCATACCTTGTGCTCACGGAGAACCTCTAAGACTAACCTCAAATGTTGACGGTGCGTGGCCTCATCCGGAGAATAGACCAACACATCGTCAATAAACACAACAACAAAGCTATCTAATACGGACTAAACACCCGGTTCATGAGATCCATGAACGCTGCAGGGGCGTTGGTCAATCCGAAGGGAAGAACTAAGAACTCATAATGTCCATAACGGGTTCTAAATGCCGTCTTGGACACATCCTCACTCCTAATCCTCAACTGATGATAACCAGATCGCAAGTCAATCTTGGAAAAGACTGATGCCTCTCGCAACTGGTCAAACAGATCATCAATACGAGGTAAGGGATACCTGTTCTTCACAGTCACCTGGTTTAGCTTCCTATAATCGATGCACAACCGAAGTGACCCGTCTTCTTCTTGACGAACAATACAGGTGCGCCCCAAGGGGAAACGCGGGGCGAATAAATCCCTTATCGAGCAATTCCTGCAATTGCTTCCTCAACTCGGCTAATTCTGCAGGGGCATCCGATATGGGGCCTTCGAGATAGGAGAGGTGCCTGGAAGCAACTCTATAGTGAACTCTATCTCCCTATCCGGTGGCAATCCAGACAAGTCATCGGGAAAGACATCTGGAAAGTCCTGCACCACATCGATCTCTGCAAGAGTCAGTGACGAACTAGCATCGGGTACTAGCATAACGCTGGCAAGAAATGCGTCACAACCCTTGTTCACCATACGCATCGCCTTCATGGCAGAGATGACTAACTTTCCCGCTAAGTTCTTTGGCAAGGGATGAGAGAACTCGTCCTCGCCAGGAATGCGGAAAACAATCTTCTTCTTACGACAATCTACTAGCGCATAGTGCTCCTCTAGCCAATCCAGACCAAAGATACAATCATAGTCCTTCATCTTTAGCAAGAAGAAACACCCATCTAGGACCTATCCTCAATGCACACAGGTAACGACGGAAACACTTCCTAGTCGATACCGTACCCGCAGGGGTGTGCACAGACAAAGGAACCTCTAACTCCTCAGACTCTATGCCGGACTCTAGGGCTAACTGCCTAGCGAACCGCTCGGAAATGAACGAGTGAGTAGCACCCGTATCAAACAAAACCCGAGCGTGCACACCGAAAAGTAAAACTGTACCTTCGGTGACATGCTCCGCCTGCTCGGCGTCCTCACGAGCTAACGCAAACACTCGAGCCGGGGCTCGAGGCCTTCCAGGTCGCCTGTCGCTGGCGCGGCTGCCGCCACTACTGCTGGTACTGGCGCTCCTCGCTGAGCTCCCTGCTGAAGCCTAGGCAGTCCTTGATTTTGTGGTCGCTGCTCCCACACTTTAGGCATTTGCCCGCTATCATCCAACATTCCGTACCACCATGTGCCCTTCCGCAATGAGGGCACTCCTTCTTGTCACCAGAGGAACGTACAGAAGGTACCTGATAGTTGCTGGTTGTTGATGATTTCTGCTGCGGTGTCTGGTACACCGTCTTCCTCTTGTCTTGCCTCTGGAAAGCTGCTGCCGGCCTCTTCTGCGAAGCCTTCTTCTCCTCCAAGTATTGCTCCATTTCGCCTTCCTGTCTGCAGGCTGCGCTGAGGGCCTCGTCTAGCGTGCGGTGGTCGAACGCCACGAGCCTCGTCCTCAGTGATGGTTTGAGACCCATCACGAATTTCTTGGTCTTCCTGCGCTCATCCTCCACGATGTGCGGTGCATATTAGAGAGTTCGGAAAACCTTGCCTCGTATTCCAGGACGGTCATTGATCCTTGCGTCAGGGAAAGGAATTCTTGCTCCATCTTGTCCTGGATGTGCTCGGGGACGAACTTGGCTCGGAAGAGCCTCACGAACGTCCCACGCCACATCTACTGCTCCGTCCTCGAAACGCGTACGCAGTAGGGAGGACCACCATACATCCGCTCTCTCCTGCAACACACCTTCATAAGCTCTAACTAACAATTCTAACTTAACAATCAACATACAATCATAAACTAAAGCATACCTGTAGCATGTAGGTGGCTAGGTCACCTTGTCCTCGTCAGGACACCTGATGGCTCGGAAGATTTTTCTCGGTCTCCCTCATCCAGCTTTCTGCCAAAAGCGGATCACTCTCCCCCTTAAAAGGGGGGGGGTCATCCTCTTGAATCGCTCCATGATGGAAGGTCCACCATGGTCCTGAGCTGGGGCCTGAGCCTGCTACATTAAACAACAAGCAATATACAATAAACACAATATCATACAAATTAAACAACAAGCCACTTAGTTGTTTCATTAATTTACCTGGGCCTCCACTGGGCCTGGAGTGCTGCCTGGGTGTGGGCCTGCGTCTGCATGGCTTGCACCAGACCTTGCATGAACACTCCATAATCCACTGGCGGTGGTGGGGGAAGCACAGGACCCTGTGGGGCCGGGGCCTGCTGCTCCGCCCGCTCCTCACGCCTCTGCTCGTCGTCGCGAGCTGGCGCACCTCCACGTCGTCCACGGGAAGCCATGGCTGTAATAAAATTCCAGCCACTAATTAGAGCTAGGTTACTAAGTTCTCTAACCATTTTCTTATCTATCTTTCACTTCTTATTAGTGTTTTCTACACATGTGGACATACTTAGCATGCAATGGGGATGATGACTTAGTTATATTCATGTGCAGTCTCAACTGGTCGCTCTGATACCAATCTCTGTGACGGCCCTCATTATACCGGTACGGTCACACCGACCCCCACGTCGATATAACGAGTGTGCTGCCACAGTGGGACATTTACCCAACGATACAAACAGTTGAGATACACGCGAATATACATAACAGAGTAGCGGAAGTAAAGAGAACTATCTCCATTCATTCATCATCCACATTAAACATACATGCAGTTTGCAATTTGCAAAAAGGAACTAAAGTTCTCATAATTTAAATGCTGAAATAATTACAAAATGTCCAATGTCCACATATTACATTCTCTTCATGATAATTCAATATAATGTTTCAAGTACATACTATGAAGTTTACAAAAAGGGATGCACAACTCCACTAGCTAAACTCCGCGCTCGGAGTCCGTCCCACTGTCTCCTCCACGAAGGTCTCGTCACCGTCTAAACCTGTACGCCGAAGCAAGAGTGAGTCTTAAAGACTCAGCAAGCAACACTATACATGACATCACATACAAGTCCTAGTGGTTTCTACATGCACATTTAAGATTTCAACACAACATGCTAGTCAATGCAAGTTTTCAACCTATCATGAAGTTCTACAATTTTATACATAACGCATGCTTTCAGATTTCAAAAAAATATATAACATTTACCTACCACATGGTCTCTAATCCATTCACTTATGAACTTTAACCTTATAAAGAACCAAACGTGAGAGTTATCAACATGGACACTTTACACACATGAACGGAGCATAGTTAGCATGGATTTCACATGTTCTTAAGCACATACATAACTTTTGACATGCTTTAGGTTGCTGATTTCACATGGTTCAAAGACTATAAACCTACACATGGAAGCTACAATGTGGCTTAGAACATAACATATGAACAATCAATCACGCCCTTTTACACACATGCTCATTAGTTGTCTCTAACATGGATTCTACACACTTTTGCACACATAACATGAGCATAATAACATGCATTTTCAGAAATTACTTGGTTTCAGATTTAGTCTCACATGGTTTCAATACACATTTACACATCTGGAATTTCACATTCCCTTTTTACACAATTTCCTCTTTTCACATGGTTACACTTTACACATACACATCCACATGTCACTTACACATTTACGCATGGTCACATACACTTTACACATTACACTTTACACATATTTACACAATTTAGGTGCCGTGACACATAGTCCAAACCACCAAAGAAGGACACATCATCACATCACATAACACATAGGCACCATCTAGGCAATGCAATGGTGACTCTTGGACTGCGCAGACCGGGAGAACAAGTCTCCACCCTAACCAGTGGTACTTGTCCACCTCCAGGATTTCCCCCTAATGCCCTTAGGGTCACTTAACACAATGAACCTTCTCAGGGGGACTTTTCCCTGATACAGCTCCACTGCCTTCTCGGAAGCAGTATCACATTGGCACAGTTTACACTTTTACGCATTTACCGTTTTACATATGGTTTCACGCACAACACATCTCATTTCATTCACTCTTTCACTCACCTGATCATTTCTGTTTTTTTTTTCCTAACATGATACTACAGAATTCCAAGGTTTAACACACAATACACACATTAATCATGCTGATTTAGATCATAACGAACCGTATTTCAATTATATGCATGAATTATCGTACTTCACTTGAAAACACATAACTCTTTATCTACTGTTCCAATTGGCCTGAAAATTTAACCACATGCTGTTTTCGGGTTCAAAATCATACCCTCAATTTTTCAGATTTTTCTGAGCTAAATAGGATTTATAGAAAATCAAACACCTAATTAGCATATTATTCACAATTTAAGCTAACATGAGCCCAACACACATTTGCAATCTATCCACTTACTGTTTTGCACAGAAACCACTAACATATGTATGGATTTAGAATACAACACATCCTAATTCATACATCTATAAATCATTTGTCACAACCTATTTTTACATGTTTTTATTTTACCGAACTACACTTATTAACAATTCCACAAGCATGCATGGATTACCAAATTTCAGAGCACACATACATGTCCCACAACTCTTTATGTATAGACCGAAATCAAGGCATTCACATTAATCTAAATCATGAATCATGGGTTTTGCAAGATGATTTACAAGTTATTCTCACATGCTTACAAGACATCATTAGCCACATTCACCCCACAACTCACATACATCCACAACCACAATGTACCATATACATAGCTTATAGGAATACCATATATCCTCAGCGCATAAACATACCGAAATTAAATGTATAAGAGGGACAGAACAGCTCACTGTTCTGTCCTGAAGAACTAAACGGCGGTCTCTGGCCGCTGACTCAGAGTCAGCGGCATGGTCGATGGACGCCAAGATCATAACAGGCGTCCAGGGATCTTGCCGTTTACTACTCAGTCTGTGCAGAAAACACAGACCCGAGCTCAAAAACTAGGGTGAAATGGAGGGTCTAGGACTCGAAATAAATTCATAAAAATGATAGAAACATCCTAGACTCATACGGGGACACCATGGATAGGTCACTTGCCTCTTTAAAAATCCTCCAAGAGATCTATGGCTCGAAGAAGACCTCCTTGGGCAGTCCCAAGAAGTTGCAGAAGCACCTCCAAAAACGCCTTCCTCCGAGCTCCTGGATGATCTCCTCAGCAAAGCAAGACCAGGGAGGCCTTGCCCTTCATATCAGCTACCTCCTTGTCGGGGAAGTTGGCCGGATCAAGCTCCAGGAAGTCGGATTCTTGGGTCACAAGGTGGGGCTTTCTCACAGAAGCTCTAGGGTTTTTCTCTCTTCTTTTCCTCTTCTCACAAGGTGAAGGGAGAAGTGAGAGGAGCCAATTTCGGGTTGGACCCTAAGAAGAGCCCCTCACCCACTCACCAAACCGATTAGACATGTTCAGAGCCGTTGGGGACATCTCCCAATGGTTGCCTTGCCTTGCTTCAGAAGATAGCAGCTCTGCTGCGCATGCAGGTCAGAGAGGTTGGCGTCCAGATCGCTGGACGCCGGATCTAGTGTTGGCGTCCAGGCTGGACGCTGACACCACCTCGACGGCCTGGGGATTGACGCCAATAGGGCCTTCGGCCAGAACCTAATTTATGCAGAAAACCATGCATACCGGACATATATACATGCAATGAAATATAGTATCGTATCCACACTACCATCATGCAATAAGTACATTATTTATGTTCAATATAAACACATGCACACGTATTATACTATTTTAAATATCCACGTAAAATACGTACATACATACTCAACACAATATACACACATAAATACGAAAAATACGACGGAGATTCGAGGGTCTTACATTATGATCGTCCGATGAGGATAAGGGTGTTTTGATAATTAGAGGTCTGAGCAGAGGTTGGTTTGTTGGGGTCAGTTAAGCAATCAAGGGTCAAGAATATCAGTACAAGTGGAACTTTTCTGGCAATATCGTAGAAAGATATATTTTGGCAAGTAACAATTTTATACGAATTGCATAGATTGATTCGTTAAGGAATACAGTGTTTTCAGATAAGTTATTGTTGCCAAGGCCCTCGAATTTTATTACATTATGAATTCATTGTAAAATTCATGTTTTTGTATGTATGTATGTATATGTATCTACGTATGTATTATTAGTATACTTATGTGTGTATGTGTATAATTTCTGTATAAATAATGTATGTATTGTATGATGGTATGTGTACATGTTAATACATACCTAGCATGTTATATATATGATGTGCATGGGTTTCTGCATGTCTTAGAGTTCTGGCCGAAGCCGATTGGCGTCAATATCACAGACCCAATGCTGTGTCGGCGTCAAACCCCATGGACGCCACACTAATCCCAGCGTCCAGCGATGTGGACGCTAATTTCTCTGACCTGCATGCGTTGCAGAGCCGAAATTCCGGAAGCAAGCACCCCCCCACCCTTGGGGAGCTGTCCCCAACGTCTGAAAGGGGTGTCACATCATCTCCTCCTGCGTGGGTGAGAGGTCTTTGGCTATATACAAAGCCATTTTCGCAACTCACACCCTTCTCTTTGCCCCTTTGCAAGAGAGGAAGAAGAGGAAAAGAGAAAACCCTAAATCTTTGTGAAGAGCTCACCTTTGCAACCCTAAATCCGGCTACCTGAAGCTTGCACCGGCCATCTACTGTAGCAAGGAGCTAGCTGGAGTGGAGGAGGAGGCTTCCCCGACCTTATCTTGGAGCCATCTTCATCCTAGAACCCGAGTGAAGCTTTTCTAGGAGCTTCTTGGGACAGCCCAAGGAGAGCTTCACCGAGCCCTAGATCCGTTTGGTGTATTTTCTAGAGGCAAGTACCCTACCCATAGTGTTCATGTATGTGTCTAGATGGTTTTATTTACCATTTTTATGTATTTTCCCCGTGTCTAGACCCCCAAATTCACCCATCTTTGGAGCTCGGTCTGTGTTTTGCACAGACTTGACCTTAACGGCAATATCCTTGCCGCTAAGATCATGCTTAGCGTCCAGCGATTATGCCGCTAACATTAATTAGCGGTCATAGCTTGCCGCTAAGTTCATCTGAGCAGAACAGCAAGTTTTCTCCCTTCTATATGATTAATTTCGATATGTTTCACGATGAGGATATAATGTAATCTCTTATATGCTATGTATACTAGTAAATGTGGTGTGGATGGATTTTGTGCAAGGTGGTAAATGATAGAGTTTATTTACTCCATGGAAAACATGTATGATGAGTTGCTAATCTTGTCACCCCCTTGTTGTATATTTAGGACGAGTCTTAATTCCTACATTTTATGTGTCATGCATGTATTAGTCCGTCTCTGTTCTGAAATCTGAGACTTTCCTATGCTTGTGTGAATTAGTGAAAATGTTGTTTGGGAAATAGAAATCATGGGCGTGGGTCACGATAAATCTTCCGTAAATTTGTGTATTGCCCATAAATTCGGGAATAAATCATGTGGCTCTATGCCTGTTAGGGCTCAGACAGTGAGTTGTTGAAATTGTGCTTGTGTTCAACTCCATGTTACAACGAATTGCTGATAGTATGTGGATTATGTTAGATTTTCTGTAATTTTTTCGTTTAGCTTAGAAAATCTGAAATTTTGCATGAAGAACCCTAAACCGAATTACCTTGTGGTTAAATTTCAGGTCATTGGACCAGTATATGATGCAATATGAATTTTCCATGTAAAAATGTGAAACTATGCATGCCGTTGTAAAAATGATTTGATTTTGTATATAGCAACCTGATAGTGAAATTTCCTGCACTAAATTTCTGTAATTGTAGTGTCATGTCAGGAAAACAGCACCATGTGTGTGAATGAGTGAATGAGTGAGATGTGAGTGTCATGTGCTAAACTAAGTGCTTAAATCGGAAAACGTGTAATGTGTAAATTGTGTCAAGTGTGACATTGCTTCCACAGAGGGCTGTGGAACCGTATCAGGAAAAGTCCCCCTGAGAAGGTTCAATGTGTTGTGACCCTAAGGGCATTAGGGGGAAATCCTGGAGGTGGACAAGTACCACTGGTTAGGGTGGAGACTTGTTCTCCCGGTCTGCGCAGTCCAAGAGTCGCCATTGTATTGCCTAGATGGCGTCTATGTGATGTGATGTGATGTGTCCTTTTTTGGTGGTTTGGACTATGTGTCACGGCACTAAATGTGAATGTGTAAATGTGTATGTGTTCATGTGAAAAATGTGAATGTGAGCAATGTGTAAAAGTGCATGTGTAAAGTGTGAAATATGCGAATTTGAAATTGTGTAAAAATGTGAAACCAAAATGTGAGGATGTGAGTTTGTAATCCATGTTATGACAATCTGAAATCATGCTGAAACAGTAGCTTTACTATGTTATGATCATGTTTATGTATGTAAAATGCCTAGAATCCATGCTAGGGATAATTGTTAAGCATATATAAACAACTTCCATACTTGATTGTTCACATGTTGTGATTTAAATCGTTGTTGTAGCTCTCATGTGTTAGATTATGGTTGCTAAAGCATGTAAAACCAGCAAGTTTAAAACATGTAAAATGGTTACGTATATGTGTAGGAATGTGTAGATTCCCTGTTAGGTATGTTTCCTTTCATGCATGCTCAGAAATTCATGTTAATGGCTTTCATGTCTTAGTTGGTTGAAGGTAGATTTCTATGTGAGGAATGAATAGAAAGCATGTGATAGGTGATTCTATTTTAGGAAATCTGGAAGCATAGTCCATGTGTTTAAATTGTAGATTCACCATGATAGGTTGTAAAATTTAATGTCAAGCATGCTACATGTTGTGTCTTGTGAATGTGTATGTAGAACCTACTATGATATGTGCATGTACGGTATGTGTAGAATTACTTGCGGAGTCTTTTAGACTCACTACTTGCTTCGGCGTACAGGTGTAGTTGGTGACGAGACACTTGTGGGGAGGGGACCGACCCGAGCGCGGAGATTAGAGTGTTGGAGTACTTGTGACATTTTGTGATTTTCATAGTATGTAAATTGAACATTGTACTAGCATTATCATGGAAGAATGTATAAGTATGGACATCTATGAATTTAATTTTCAGCAATTAAATTATGTGGACTTTTAGTTCTCTAAATATTATCGAATCATGTATGTTAAATGTGGATGATGAATGAAATGAAGACAGTGGTTCTTTTACTTCCGCTACTCTGTTCTTATATTCACGTGTATCTCAGCTAATGTCATTGTTGGGTAAATGTCCCACTGTGATGACGCTCGCTATACCGACGTGGGTTGGTATAACCGTACCGGTATAATGAGGGTCGTCGCAATTGTTGATTAGTAATGATTGTAGTTTGAGAAGAGAAAAGGTAAAGTTTATGTTTGAAAAAGATTGAAGCTAAGATTAAGAATGTTCAGAGTAAGATAGAGTTATGTGGGTCAGAATGAAACGGAATGGATTAGCTAAGAAGCTGTTGAGCAATATTAAGCTAAGTGGTATAGAGAAATCAGGCAGAGCTAGTTACGATATTAAAGAGATTGACTTCAAATATAGCTTTGGCAGTCATCAATGAAGGTGTTTGTATGAATTGTTGTGTGAATGGTACAGTACAGGACGAATAGCTAAGAAATAGAATAATTGAGAAGAATACATGGCAAAGTTGGCAGATTATTAATTTGGAAAGGAAAGAGTATGATAGATTATGGAACAGATGTAATTGAAGGACTGAGGAAGTGATCAGTAAGAGTTTGTATGGCAGCACACAGAAAGTGGGTTAGTTTAAGCAGAAGTGTTTTCTCGAGGCAGTATTTTAAAATTTGATATAATAATAAAAGGCAGGACAGTTAAGGAATAATGTGCAGATCTGAGCATGGCTGAATGAAAATTGAAACCGTCAGGTATAGAAAGAAAAGAGTGCAATCAGATAAACAGTGAACGATTTAAGGTGCCATCTAACCCGATTGAAATAAAGTAATATGCGTAAAGTCAGCTAAGCAGCATAATTTTTTTGAAATAAAAATGGAGCACCACAAAGATGAAAGCAGATGTTTTGAGAAATGATGGAAATAATGTGGTTAGTCAGCTAGAGGATGTAAATTGAAGTCAAAAAGGAATATGAAAATTAAAGTATGTTAGTAATGTAATGGTATGGTAGAATTCGGATTTTTTTTAAAGATGTGGCACAATTAGAATTGAAGTATTGGAGAAAGTAGTTTGGAAATTTTGATATTGTTTTCCAGTATTGATTGAGTAAATAAAGCATCTGTATTGAAATTAACCGGAATCAGAATAACGGTGAAAGTGCGTAGCAATTGTGAATAGTAATGGAAGCAGAAATTATGAAATATTTGTCAAATATTTGTATAATCAGAGTGGCGCAGCGGAAGTGTGGTGGGACGCAACTCACAGGTCAGACAATTAAGTATGTGAATGCAGATAAAGCAGGATAATGGCTAGCAATGACAAGTGAGTAATGGAATGGCATTAAGAAACTCGAGAATTAAGTAAGGTTTAGCACGAAAGAATATCCAAAGGTAGGGAATAAAGTAAAAAGTTTGAGCAGAAAGAAATGGCCCAGAAAAAATGTTGCAAACACAGCCCAGAAAATGTGAAAGTAGGTTCAGTCCAAGGAGATAAAGCGCCATTGGCAAGATAGAATCGCCTACAATTGAAAGGTAAGGAAAGGTAATGGAATCGACAGAACAGAGTAATTGTGAAATGAATTGAAAGAAAAGAAAAGAACAAAGTAAGGATGGAATGGTCAAATGAGTCAGTTAGCGTAGATGAATTGAAAGGCTGATGAAGAGAAAGAGTATCCTTCTTGTTCTGTATATGATTTTATTTCTTTTTAGATGATAGTCGGTTTATTGTGGTTGTGTTGATTGTCGAGGACGACAGTTCTTTTTAGGTGATAGTAATGTAACGTCGCGCATTTTTCGGATCATCGTGGATCCGTGTTTAGTAGGTTTGGTAGCCGATGTGTGGCCCATGAGTTTGAGTTTCAGGTGTTACGCACATTGTGAGGCTTGGTGGGCCGCCAAGTTGGGCCCAAAGCGCTCACAAGTTTTCTGCCTGTGAACGCTACAGGGGTGTGTGTCGCGTTCTGAATGTGACAGCCCTGGTGGTCGCGTTCTTGTTACCGCTATTGAGCAGCGATGTCTACATGCGCGCCAAGTGTCGTGTGCTAGGTGGCCTGTGACGTCGGGATTGAGAAGGCGACGGTCGCCTATGTCGCGTTCAGGTAGCGACGTAGGGCTGCGTCGCATTCTCAAACGCTGTGTGTTTTTAAGGAACCCCAGCCGAACAGAGCTTGGAGAAGCTCGGCGGGGGAGGCTGCTGCGTGGGTTTCTTGGCGATTTGAGGTCCTGGTGGAGTTCTCGGTGCGTTCTCTCCGCGGGAGGACGTCGTGTGGAGCGGGGGAAATGCCGAGGGATCTCTGGTTTTCACGTTCTTCGCGAAGGTAGGGTGTTTCTACCTCGTTTGATTGTGTGGAATGCTCGTGGTGTGGATTTGATTCGTTTAAAGCTTAAAAAACATTAGATACCATGCTAGGGTATCCATTAAAGCATGTAAAATGAGAATTAATCGTGTTTTAAATGGTGATCCATGGAGTTTCTCCCGGATTAGGGTTTGCGCCTGTGAAGGCGATGACCTTGCCATCGCGATAAGGTCGCGACAGGCCGACCCATCGCGATAAGGGTTTCCCATTGTGACGGGTCAGGGCATTGCGTTCTGAAAGCGACCTGGCCCCTTGACGCGACCTCAGCTGAGAGGTCTGGACATGTATGCTTTTAGTGTTGTGGTTAAATGATTATTTGTATTTATTGTGCATGGCAATGACAGGTGGAGCCAGTTCACTTGTACGCTCACGGAGCATGTTGCTCACGAGATGGGCATGTTTTATGTGGTTAATGTGTTAATATGTAATCGGTTTGGTGTTTACGTAGTATGTGTGGTGCGTTGGTACCCGTAGCGCTCTTGGAGCGTACTGTCCATGTGTTGGACATGTTGTTTATATGAATGATGTGTGTGCACCTCTGGTGTATTATACACGTGGTGTCTACGTGGTTTAAATGTCGTGCATGTGGTTCATGTGTGCATGGCACATCGTACGTTATTGTGTTTATTGTATCTTAATTATTGTGTTAGTCCATGGTATTGTGGCGATGAGTTCACATCTGAACCTAGCCTTGATCCTTTAGAATCTTTTGTAAATTATAAGTGTAAGTATGATTATTATGTGATTGTCATGGTCAGTGTTTAGTGTGACCTCCACTGTCACAAGGTGACCGATGACAGGCTATGGTGTTATTATTAATATGGTTTATGTGTGTAATTGTGTAGGTTAGCTTGTAAGTCACAAGGTGACTGGAACAAGCTATTCCTAACATATGTACCGTAATTGGTAATAGAAAGTGTTTGTGTATATATCATGATTTGTGCTAGCCGAGTGTGTGGTCCGGCGCCTATTCCCGAATGCCTTTCTAGTCGGTACCCCAGGTTCTTTGTGAGCCAGGCACATTGTGTTTATGTGCCCAGGGTTTGTCCCGGTACAGTGTGATACCGTCGAGGTCTGTGTCGTCTTCCTGGACACCCTCACTCCTATGTTTGAGTTGTACGTCCGGCTGAGGGAAAGACGGCAGTGGGACAGCGACTTCCCAGAGCTTATTTTTAGTCACTTGTAGCGCGCTCGTAGTGGGGGTACGGACACCAATAGTCGACACTGGTCCCCAGCTAGTCATATTTTCCAGTACCTCACTTTAGGTTGCTCCGGCCAGAGACCCTAGAGGTGCCAGGCATGGACCTGCAGCTGGTGTCTGCAGGTGTGGTGTTGGTTGGTCTCCACAGTTGTTTGACTTTTTCTCGTGGAGCGGCAGTTAGACCTTTCATCCATGACTGCGAGACTGAGAGGTTGTTCTTGTGTGGAGTTGTCCGGGTTGGATACTGGCCTGATCATTCAGTAGTCCGTTCCCGTGTGGTGGCGTCGTTCTTTCCGACTCGTGCTTTGCCGACTTTGGTTGTGGCTTGTGTGACTTGCCGACTGAGGTTTCACCTGTAATGTTGCGCCTAAGTGATGGCACAGTAAAGTTGTGGGTTGTGTGGTGTTTATCACCTACTTGTACCCTTCGTAAGGGTGTTTGTGTTGTGGTAACTTGAGGTAGCAGGTACCTATACCCTTCGTGGGTTGCTTTGTAGTTTTGGTGGTACATTGTGTACCAACCTTTTCAGGTATTCGTGTGTCGTGGAGGTCTTGTGGTTGACCTGCCACTTGTTGTATCCTATCGGTTTTAAGTAGATCTTTGTTTATGGTTTATTGTGAAATGGATTGGCTTGTGGTTGCCAATCCTATTACCCTTTGTGAGTAATTTACCGATGAGACTTGTGGTCTAGGCAAACTGTGGTTTGGTGGAGTTGTGTTCCGTGGAGGTCGGATGATGGGACCTTCCACTTGTTGTGTTTTACCTTCTTTTAGATAAGCTTTCGATTATGGTTTTAGTATGTGATGGATTGGCCCACTGTAGCCGATCATGTTACCTGGTATGTGTAGCTTTTGGTATATCGTGGTTTGGGGTTTAATGGACCAGCACTTGGTTGGCTGTCCTATTACCCACGAGGTTGAGCTTCGCCTGGGAAGCTTGCAGCCTAGGCAGTGACTTGCCTGTGTGGCTTAAAGCGTGGGCGACCAGTTGTTATTATAGCTTGCCTGTAAGGCTTAAGGCTTAGGCGTTTCAGTTGTTGTGTGGACTAGCGATGTGAAACTAGTCCTGTGTTTCTTCTTACCTTCCGAGGTTATGTTTGATTAAGGTGGTTATATTTAATTGTAGTTTAAATTCAATGTTGTGAGCATGAAATGGTTTCGCTATTGGTGTTGCTATGAGACTCCGGGGTTGAGGAGTCTGTAGTTTTTTGTTGTTTCGGGTAGCCTCTACTGAGCCTATGACTTGTGAGTGCGGCGACCCTCTTTATACCGGTACGATTATACCAATCCACGTCGGTATAATGAACGTCATCACAGTGGGACATTTATCCAAACAATAACATACGATTGAGATGCTCATAAATATAAATACAGAGTAGCGGAAGTAAAAGAACTACTTGTCTTCATTTCATCATCCACATTTAACATACATGATTCAAATGACAATTAAAGATAACTAAAGTCCACGAAAAAAAGTGCTAAAAATCAGATTACATAGCTTGTCCACAATTACATAATAGTTTCATTACAATGCCTCAATTACATACAATTAAAGCAAAATGTCACGATGACGACTCCACCAGGCTACTCGCCGCTCGGAGTCACTCTCCACGGTCTCCTCTAAACGATGTAGGGTCACCAACTAAACCTGTATGCCGAAGCAAGCAATGAGTCTAAAAGACTCAGCAAATAACACACATACCTCATATGCATGTATATCACAGTAGGTTTTTCATTCCAATTTACAAAGCAAAACATATAGCATGCTTGGACATTGATAAAAGACAACCTATCATGATAATTCTACAAAATTTAAAACACATGGTACATGAATTAAGCCATTCCAAAATAAATATCCTATCACATGCTTTCTACTCATGTAATCACATGAAAGCTACATTTTAAATGAGGCTATAACATGGAAGCAACCAACATGGGATTCTTGCATGCATAAAAGGAAGCATTTCTATCATGGTTTCCACACATTCTTACACAAGCACATTATCATTTTATACACTTTAAGGTTGTTTTTTGACATGGATTTAACAATTCACATCCTATCACATGAGAGCTACATTCTCGATTTAACTACAACGTGATAGCACTTAAACATGGAAACGTTTACACATAAGCAAGAATTGTTCCTAACATGGATTCTACGTATTTTTACACATATAAACATTCTTATAAACACAACTAGGTTGTTGTTGTAACATAATTTCACATTAATGTATCATGGATCACAATTTCACAATCTAACTTATTGGTTTCACATGTTTGCACAATCACTCGTCACATAGTTCTCTTTTTACACATTGCGCATTTACACATATTCACACTACAATTTACACATAGTCACATTCACATTTCATAATTTAGTGCCGTGACACATAGTCCAAACCACCATTAGAAGGACACATCACATAACACATACACATAGACGTCACCTAGGCAATACAGTGACGACTCTTGGACTGCGCAGACTGGGAGAACAAGTCTCCACCCTAACCAGTGGTACTTGTCCACCTCCAGGATTTCATCCTAATGCCCTTAGGATCTTAACACATTGAACCTTCCCATGGGACTTTTCCATGGTACGGTTCCACCGCCCTCTATGGAAGCAGTGTCACACATGGCACAGTCTTACACATTCCGATTTTAACACACATATTACACATGTCTTTACATTCTCCCACTTATACACATGGCTCTTTTTTCCTAATCATGATACTAATGTTGACAGAAATCAAACATTCAGTAGCTCACATTAATCAAGTTGGCAAACACATCATCAAATCATATTCATGATAGCATGCATTTATCACATGTTTTCACATGGGAATTTCATAATACCCTTTACAGTTATCCAAATATCATGAAATTTTAACCACACACTAATTGCAGGTTCATGACCTCACATACAATTTCCAGATTTTTCTGAGTCACATTACATTTACAGAAATTAAAACATTCAGTTTCATACCATTCATAATTCAATTTATCATGGAACGTAACATGAATATCCAGTTTGACAGTTCACAGCCCTGAACCTAACATACACATCATCACAATAATTTTCCCCGATTTATTGCACAAACACCAATTTACGGTAAACTTTACAAATCCTACGCATGTCTTCTATTTCCAAAACAAAAATTACAGTAAATCCCACAATCATGGAAAATTTCTCAAAATTGCAGGGCATGGACTGATACGTATATACACGGTTTAGAAAAATTTAGGGCATTCCATTCCTCAGGGATCATGTAGACAGTAGGTGAACATGCATAATCCATTTTCCAAACATGTATTTCAATAAGTTAACAATTCATGCCATTCACCAAAAGCACAGAAATTCCACACACATCACATTGTCTATTTTACATAACATATACGATTACATTATATCCTCATGCGAAAACACTTGGAAATTAATCATACAGAAGGGAGAACAGCTCACTGTTTTGTCCTGAAAAAACTTAACGCACAGTCTGGCCGTAACGGAGCTTAACGGCAACATCGTTGGCCGTTAATTGAAGATCTTAACGGCAAGGGGTCTTGCCGTCAAGTTCAGGTCTGTGAAAAACGCAGACCCGAGCTCCAAGAACAAGAGAGTTTGGGGGATCCAGGACACGATAAAATCTCATAAAAATAGTAAAACCCTACTAGACTCATACATGGATGAAATGTATGGGTTACTTGCCTCTAAATAACTCTTCAAAGGGATCAAAGAGGTTGATGAAGCTCTCCTTGGGCAGTCCCAAGAAGCCTCCAAAACACCACTCCTCGGGTTCTTGGTCGATCTCCACAGCAGGTGGGAGTCGGGGAAGCCTTCCTCTAGGCTCCAGCTAGCTTCCAGTTGTGTAGGTCGCCGGATGAGCTCCAAATTGCCGGATCAAAGCATGCAAACTTCAGGTTTTCTCACAGCTAGAGTTGGGCTTCCTCTCCTTTTGCAAAAGAGCCAGAGAGGTCTTCCTGGTTGCAAAGGGGTTTGGTTTATAGGAGAAGGGGTTTGGGATATCCCGGAGGGGTGATGGGATGGCCTGATAGCCGTTGGGGACGTCTCCCCAATGGTTGGGCTTGCTTGCCCCTGAAATTTCGGGGTCTGCAACGAATGCAAGTCAGAGATTTTAACTTCCACATCCATGGCCGTTGACTTAAGTATTAGCGTCGAACGATGTTGACGCTGACTATAATGGACGTCCACCATGTTGACGCCAAATGGGCCCTTCGGCCAGAACTTAAAACATGCAGAAAATCCATGCATATTCTATATACTTACATGCAATATGTATACTATCATGTACACACTACCACCATGCAATTCAAGTAATATTATAATCTATTTATACACATGCAACATAAGCATAACTAGATAATACGTACGTAGATAAGTACATCTATGCATACACAAGCATGAATTATTTACACGTAATAAAGTAATACAACAAAAATTCGAGGGCCTTACACCCTCCCCCTTAAAGAAACTTCGTCCTCGAAGTTAAATAAAACTACTCAAACAAACGGGGATACTTCTTCTTCATCGCATCCTCAAGCTCCCAAGTAGCCTCCTCTCGCGAGAAGTTCCGCCATAGAACTTTCACCGACGCAATACCCTTGTTCCGGAGATGCTGAACCTTCCGGTCAAGAATAGCTACTGGTTGCTCCACATACGACAAATCTGGATGAATCTCCACTGGCATGACTAATCATATGAGATGGATCTCGGACATACTTCTGGAGCATAGAAATGTGGAAAACAGGATGAACACTAGCTAAAGCTGGGGGTAAAGCTTGCTCATATGCCATGCTGCCCAATCGTCTGAGAATCTCATACGGGCCAATGAATCTAGGGCTCAACTTACTATTCCTGCCAAACCTGACGACACCTCGAGTAGGTGATATCTTCAAGAAGACATGTTCACCTACCTCGAACTCCAAATCCTTCCTCCTGTTGTCGGCATAGCTCTTCTGCCTATCCTGCGCCGCAACAAGCCTCTTCTTGATAAGCTGGACCTTATCTGAAGTCTCCTGAACTAACTCTGGACCGATCAGCTTCCTATCACCGGTCTCCTCCCAACATAAAGGAGATCTGCAAGGCCTTCCATACAATGCCTCAAATGGAGCCATACCAATACTCGCATGAAAGCTATTGTTGTATGCGAACTCCACTAGAGGTAGATGACGCTCCCAATCATCCATCCAATCCAGTACACACGCTCTCAACATATCCTAGAGCGTCTGGATAGTCCTCTCGGACTGTCCATCTGTCTAGGGATGAAACGCCGAACTGAGCTTCAGCTCCGAACCTAACGCATCCTGAAGACCTTTCCATAACCTCGAAGTAAATCTCGGATCTCGATCCGAAATGATCGACTTCGGCACACCATGCAATCTAACCACACTACTAACATACAATCTAGCTAGGCTCTCAACCGACTGCTTCTTCTGCATAGGCAAGAAATGCGCAGTCTTCGAGAATCTATCTACGACTACCCAAATCGAGTCATTGCCCCTTCTAGATCGAGGCAAACCCGAAACAAAATCCATAGTGACAGCTTCCCACTTCCACACTGGGATCTCCATCTTTTGCATAAGGCCGGATGGTCGCTGTCGCTCGGCCTTCACCTGCTGGCATACTAAACACCGGGATACATAATCTGCCACATTCCTCTTCATGCCGGACCACCAAAAGGACCTTTTCAAATCCTGGTACATCTTAGTGTTACCCGTATGAATAGAGAATCTCGACCTGTGAGCTTCTGCTAACACATGCTCACAGACATCTACCAAGTCAGGGACATACACTCGGTGATGGAATCTAATCACACCGTCCTCATCACGAGCAATGCCTGCCTTGCCCACTAACTCTAGGAGTCTAGGGTCGGCTTTTTGTTGCTCGATCACCTCATCCAAAATCGAGGACCTAAGAGATAACTGAGCTACAAAAGCCTGGCATAGCGATGGCTCTATCTCAGTCAACGCGCAAGCTGCATCCTCCAACATCTTCCAGTCCTATAGAGAGATGGTCTCTTCCTGCTCAGAGATCCGCTACGACATTTGCCTTCCCAGGGTGATACTGAAGGTCGAAGTCATAGTCCTTCAAGAACTCAATCCATCTTCTCTACCTCAGGTTTAATTCCTTTTGGGAGAAAAGATACTTCAAGCTCTTGTGGTCGGTAAACACCTCAAATCTGACACCATAAAGATAGTGCCTCCAGATCTTTAGTGCATGAACCACTGCTGCGAGCTCCAAATCATGTGTCGGATAGTTCTTCTCATGCTCCTTCAATTGACGAGAAGCATAAGCCACTACCCTTCCTTGCTGCATTAGCACACAGCCTAAGCCAATCCGAGACGCATCCGTGTAGATAGCAAAACCCTCTACACCGCTCGGCAAGACTAACACCGGAGCTGACGTGAGCTTAGTCTTCAACAATTGAAAACTACTCTCACACTTCTCGGACCAGACAAACTTCACTCCCTTTCTGGTGAGCTGAGTCAATGGGGCGGTGATGGATGAAAATACCTCAATGAATCGCCGATAGTAACCAGCCAAACCCAGAAAAATACGAATCTCTGAAGGGGTCTTGGGGGTCTCCCAATCCATAACTGCCTGGACCTTTGCTGGATCAACTGCAACACCAGCACCGAAGATAACATGCCCGAGGAAATGAACCTCGCGCAACCATAAATCACACTTGCTGAACTTAGCATACAGCTTGTGCTCATGGAGAACCTCTAATATTACACTCAAATGCTGACGGTGTGTGGCCTCGTCCGGAGAGTAGACCAGCACATCATCAATAAACACTACAACAAAGCTATCTAGATACGGCCTAAACCCCATGTTCATGAGATCCATGAACGCTGCAGGGGCGTTGGTCAATCCGAAAGGAGGACCAAAAACTCATAATGTCCATAACGGGATCTGAATGCTGTCTTGGACACATCCTCACTCCGAATCCTCAACTGATGATAACCAGATCGCAAATCAATCTTAGAAAAGACTGATGCATCTTGCAACTGGTCAAACAAATCATCAATATGAGGTAAGGGATACTGTTCTACACTGTCACTTGGTTTAGCTTCCTATAATCGATGCATAACCTAAGTGACCCGTCTTCTTCTTGACGAATAATACAGGTGCGCCCCAAGGGGAAACACTAGGGTGAATAAATCCCTTATCTAGCAACTCTTGCAACTGCCTCCTTAACTTGGCTAACTCCGCAGGTGCCATCCGATATGGAGCCTTTGAGATAGGAGAGGTGCCCGGAAGCAACTCTATGGTGAACTCTATCTCTCTATCCGGTGGCAAACCAGACAAATCATCGGGAAAGACGTCTGGAAAATCCTGCACTACCTCGATCTCTGCAAGAGTAGGTGACTCATCAGCCTTAGGTACTAATACCACGCTGGCAAGAAAAGCGTCACAACCCTTGTTTACCATGTGCATCGCCTTCATGGCAGAGATGACCAACTTTCCTTCCAAGTTCCTTGGCAAGGGATGAGAGAACTCGTCCTCACCAGGAATGCGGAAAACAATCCTCTTCCACGACAATCTACTAACGCATAGTGCTCCTCTAGCCAATCCAGACCAAGAATAGCATCAAAGTCCTTCATCTTTAGCAAGAAGAAACACCCTTCTAGGACTCTATCCTCAATGCACACAGGTAATGACGGAATGCACTTCCTAGTCGATACTGTACCCGCAGGGGTGTGCACAGACAAAGGGACCTCTAACTCCTCAGACTCTACGCCTGACTCTAGGCTAACTGCCTAGCGAACCGCTCAGAAATGAACAAGTGAGTAGCACCTGTATCAAACAAAACCCGAGCGTGCACACCTAGAAGAAGAATCGTACCTTCGGTGACATGCTCCTCCTGCTCGGCGTCCTCGCGTGCTAGAGCAAACACTCGAGCTGGGGCTCGAGGCCTTCCTGGTCTTCCTATAGCTGGCGCTGCCGCTGCTACCACTGCTGGGGTGGCGCTCCGCGCTGGACTCCTGCTGAAGTCTCGGCAATCCTTGATCTTGTGGTCGCTGCTTCCACACTTCAAGCACTTTCCCGCAATCATCCAACACTCGGAACCACCATGCGTCTTCCCCAATGGGGACACTCTTCTTCACACCAGGGAAACGTTGAGAAGGTACCTGTGCACTGCTGGTGTTACCAGATGCTGCGGTGCCTGGTACACTGCTTTCTTCTTGTCCTGCCGCTGGAATGTAGCTGCAGGCCTCTTCTGCGAAGCCTTCTTCTCTTCGAGATACTGCTGCATCTGCCCTCCTATCTACAAGCAGCACTAAGGGCCTCGTCCAAAGTGCGATGGTCGAACGCCACTAGCCTCGTCCTCAGTGATGGTTTGAGTCCCATCACAAACTTCTTCACCTTTCTGCGCTCATCAGCCACAATGTGAGGTGCATACTTAGATAGTTCTGCAAACCTTACCTCATACTCTAGCACAGTCATGGAGCATTGAGTCAAGAGAGGAACTCCTGCTCCATCGATCTTGAATATGCTCGGGGACGAACTTGGCCCGAAAGAGCCTCACGAACTCGTCAAGCAACATCAAACCCGCGCCATCCTCAAACCGTGTACGTAATAATGAAGCCCACCATACATCAGCTCTTTCCTGCAGTACACCGTATAAGCACCATCTAAACAAATCTAACTTAACAGAATATAAACATACAAAACTAACACATACCTGAAGCATATAGGTGGCTAAGTAACCTTATCCTCATCGCGCACCTAATAGCTCGGAAGATCTTTTCAATCTCCCTCATCCAACTCTCAGCTAGTAATGGATCGCTCTCCCCCTTAAAAGAGGGTGGCAAATCCTCTTGAATCTTTCCATGATGGAGGGTCCACCATGGTCCTGGGCTGGAACTTGAGCCTGCTACATCCAATCAACAAATAATACACATTCAACATAACATCATACAATTTATAAAATAGACTACACTTTGATTGATTATGCTAACCTGAGCCTCCAACTGAGCCTGGAGTGCAGCCTGGGTGTGGGCTTGCGTCTGCATGGCCTGCACCAAACCTTGCATGAACACTCCATAATCCACAGGGGGCGGTGGGGGAAGTACCGGACCCTGCGGTGCCGGGGCCTGCTGCTCGCCCGCTCCTCACGTCTCGGCTCGTCCTCATGGGCCGGCGCTCCGCCATGCCTACCTCTCGAAGCCATGGCTGCAATAAATTTCAGCCACCATTAGAGCTACGTTAATTTATTTCCTAACCATTTTCTTATCTATTTTTCATTCATTATTAATCAATTCTACACATGTGGACATTCCTATGTAGACTTAGCATGTAATGGGGATGATGACTTATATTATTCATATGCAATCTCAACCGGTCGCTCTGATACCAATCTCTGCGACGACCCTCTTTAAACCGGTACGATTATACCAATCCACGTCGGTATAATGAACGTCATCACAGTGGGACATTTACCCAAACAATAACATACGATTGAGATGCTCATAAATATAAATACAGAGTAGCAGAAGCAAAAGAACTACTTGTCTTCATTTCATCATCCACATTTAACATACATGATTCAAAAGACAATTAAAGATAACTAAAGTCCACGAAAATAAAGTGCTAAAAATCAGATTACATAGCTTGTCCACAATTACATAATAGTTTCATTACAATGCCTCAATTACATACAATTAAAGCAAAATGTCACGATGACGACTCCCCCAGGCTACTCGCCACGCTCGGAGTCACTCTCCACGGTCTCCTCTAACATGTAGGGTCACTACTAAACCTGTACGCCGAAGCAAGGAATGAGTCTAAAAGACTCAGCAAATAACACCACATACCTCATACATGCATATATCACAGTAGGTTTTTCATTCCAATTTACAAAGCAAAACATATAGCATGCTTGGACATTGATAAAAGACAACCTATCATGATAATTCTACAAAATTTAAAACACATGGTACATGAATTAAGCCATTCCAAAATAAATATCCTATCACATGATTTCTACTCATGTAATCACATGAAAGCTACATTTTAAATGAGGCTATAACATGGAAGCAACAAACATGGGATTCTTGCATGCATAAAAGGAAGCATTTCTATCATGGTTTCCACACATTCTTACACATGCACATTATCATTTTATACACTTTAATGTTGCTATTTGACATGGATTAACAATTCGCATCCTATCACATGAGAGCTACATTCTCGATTTAACTACAACAAGATAGCACTTAAACATGGAACACATTTACACATAAGCAAGAATTGTTCCTAACATGGATTCTACGCATTTTTACACATATAAAACATCTTATAAAACACAACTAGGTTGCTGTTGTAACATAATTTCACATTATGTATCATGGATCACAATTTCAATCTAACTTATGGTTTCACATGTTTGCACAATCACTCGTTCACATAGTTCTCTTTTTACACATTGCACATTTACACATATTCACACTACACAATTTACACATAGTCACATTCACATTTCACATTTAGTGCCATGACACATAGTCCAACCACCATTAGAAGGACACATC
This sequence comes from Colocasia esculenta, assembly GCA_014218235.1. NCBI lineage: Eukaryota > Viridiplantae > Streptophyta > Magnoliopsida > Alismatales > Araceae > Colocasia > Colocasia esculenta. The sequence goes on from CM024761.1 coordinate 58,748,665, forward strand.
ACATAACACATACACATAGACGTCACCTAGGCAATACAGTGACGACTCTTGGACTGTGCAGACCGGGAGAACAAGTCTCCACCCTAAACAGTGGTACTTGTCCACCTCCAGGATTTCATCCTAATGCCCTTAGGATCTTAACACATTGAACCTTTCCATGGGGACTTTTCCATGGTACGGTTCCACCGCCCTCTATGGAAGCAGTGTCACACATGGCACAGTCTTACACATTACACATTCCGATTTTAACACACATATTACACATGTCTTTACATTGTCCCACTTATACACATGGCTCTGTTTTTCCTAATCATGATACTAATGTTGACAGAAATCAAACATTCAGTAGCTCACATTAATCAAGTTGGCAAACACATCATCAAATCATATTCATGATAGCATGCATTTATCACATGTTTTCACATGGGATTTCATAATACCCTTTACAGTTATCCAAATATCATGAAATTTAAAACAACACTAGTTGCAGGTTCATGACCTCACATACAAATTTCCAGATTTTTCTGAGTCATATTACATTTACAGAAATTAAACATTCAGTTTCATACCATTCATAATTCAATTTATCATGGAACGTAACATGAATATCCAGTTTGACAGTTCACAGCCCTGAACCTAACATACACATCATCACAAGAATTTTCCCCGGATTTTTGCACAACACACCATTTACGGTAAACTTTACAAATCCTACGCATGTTTCTATTTCCAAAACAAAAATTACAGTAAATCCCACAATCATGGAAAATTTCTCAAAATTGCAGGGCATGGACTGATACGTATATACATGGTTAGAAAAAATTTAGGGCATTCCATTCCTCAGGGATCATGTAGACGGTAGGTGAACATGCATAATCCATTTTCCAAACATGTATTTCAGTAAGTTTAACAATTCATGTCATTCACACAAAAGCACAGAAATTTCCACACACATCACATTGTCTATTTTACATAATATATACGATTACATATATCCTCATGCGAAAACACTTGGAAATTAATCATACAGAAGGGAGAACAGCTCACTGTTCTGTCTGAAAAAACTTAACGGCACAGTCTGGCCGTTAACGGAGCTTAACGGCAACATCGTTGGCCTTAATTGAAGATCTTAACGGCAAGGGGTCTTGCCATCAAGTTCAGGTCTGTGCAAAATGCAGACCCGAGCTCCAAGAACAAGAGAGTTTGGCGGATCCAAGACACGATAAAATCTCATAAAAATAGTAAAACCCTACTAGACTCATACATGGACGAAATGTATGGGTTACTTGCCTCTAAATAACTCTTCAAAGGGATCAAAGAGGTTGATGAAGCTCTCCTTGGACAGTCCCAAGAAGCCTCCAAAACACCACTCCTTCGGGTTCTTGGTTGATCTCCACAGCAGGTGGGAGTCGGGGAAGCCTTCCTCTAGGCTCCAGCTAGCTTCCAGTTGCTGTAGGTCGCCGGATGAGCTCCAAATTGCCGGATCAAAGCATGCAAACTTCAGGTTTTCTCACAGCTAGAGTTAGGGCTTCCTCTCCTCTTGCAAAAGAGCCAAGAGAGGTCTTCTGGTTGCAAAGGGGTTTGTTTATAGGAGAAGGGGTTTGGGATATCCGGAGGGGTGATGGGATGGCCTGATAACCGTTGGGGACATCTCCCCAATGGCTGGGCTTGCTTGCCCCGGAATTTCGGGGTCTGCAACGCATGCAGGTCAGAGATATTAACGTCCACATCCTTGGCCGTTGACTTAAGTATTAGCGTCGAACGATGTTGACGTTGACTATAATGGACGTCCACCATGTTGACGCCAAATGGGCCCTTCGGCCAGAACTTAAAACATGTAGAAATCCATGCATATCTATATACTTACATGCAATATGTATACTATCATGTACACACTACCACCATGCAATTCAAGTAATATTTATAATCTATTTATACACATGCTCACATAAGCATATCTAGATAATATGTACGTAGATAAGTACATCTATGCATACACAAGCATGAATTATTACACGTAATAAAGTAATACAACAAAAATTGAGGGCCTTACATTGAGGCTCACTCCCTACAGTTCTTTTCAGGGCTTGCCGTTTGTGTGGCATGTGGAGAGGTTGTGGCAGACTCGTACCACCAGCAGTAGTGTAGTAGTTAGTGTTGTGTGAGCTCGTGCTCCCACGGGGTATGCCCCAGGTAGTTGTACTTTTTAATTGGACATGTAATTATGTAATGGGACAGTTGTAAATTGTTATATGCAGGTATGAGCACATGTACTTTCTTGTGTTTTATACTATGTAGTTGTCTTTTATATTCTTACTGGACACTGGTGTGAGGTATCCCTTGCGAGACTTCGGTCCGTTCGCGGGAGGCGGATCTGGATATGGAGCCTTAATGGGCATAAATACCCTGGTCCGTCACACTTAAGGTATCACCGGGATCATCCTAGAGAAAACATCATAGGTAATCCTCAAGATAGAGTAAGAACAAGAGGTATGCAAATTCCTTGTGACTTTTCTGCTTTAGTTTCTCAAATAGAGCCTAAGACAATCAATGATGCTCTGGGAGATGAATCTTGGATCCTTGCTATGCAAGAGGAACTTAATCAGTTCCAACGCATTGAGGTTTGGACTCTTGTACCTAGACCTACTGACCATCCAGTTATTGGAACCAGATGGGTTTTCAGAAACAAGATGGATGAATCAGGGGTGATTACTTGAAACAAGGCCAGACTTGTTGCTCAAGGATATTCCCAAGAGGAAGGCATATGTGACGGACCGGGGTATTTATGCCCAATAAGGCGCCATATCCAGATCCGCCTCCCGCGAATGGACCGAAGTCTCGCAAGGGATATCTCACACACGTGTCCAGTAAGAGTATAAAAGACAAACCACAAGAATATAAGACCCAAGAAAGTACATGTGCTCATATCTGCTCACAAATTTGTACAACTGTCCCATTACATTAATACATGTCCAATTAAAAGAGTACAACTACCTGGGGCATACCCCGAGGGAGCACAAGCTCACACAACACTATCTACTAAACTACTGCTGGTCGTACAAGTCTGACGCAACGCCGCTGCAAGCCAAACACACGGCAAGCCCTGAAAAGAACTGTAGGGGAGTGAGCCTCAGCAAGTCACTGGCTCAGTAGGGGCTACCCAAAACAACACTGTAACCACAGACACCTCAACCCCAATGGGTCTCACTGGCAAGAACAATAGTCAAACCATTTCATGCTCACATCATTACAATAAATAACAATTGAACATAATCATGATTATAAACACAAAGTCTTCAGAAGGAAAGTAGGACTACAGGACTAACATAATATTCTTAGTCAGCCCAACTATTAAAGTGCCTAAACCACAGTCTCATTGGCACACTGCTACAACAACTGGTTGCCTAAACTATAAGCCACACAGGCAGGTCACTGCCTAAACTGCAAGCTTCACAAGCAAATCTCGAACACTTAAGTAACAGGACTGCTAACAAAGAGCTGGTCCTTATACTCCAAATCATACTACGTCGAGAGTCACACCTAAATGGTAGGACTGGCTACAGCTAGCCAGTCCATCACACACTAAATCCATAATCGGAACCATGCCCAAGAAGGGTAAAACTCAACAAGTGGAAGGTCTCACACGGCCTCCACGGAGCATAGCTCTACTAAACCACAATATGCCTAAGCCACAAGCCTCATCGGCAAAATACCCACAAAGTAACGTAATTAATAATCACAAATTAATCCACAATAAAATATAAACCAAGATCTACTTAAAACAGTTAGGATACAACAAGTGGTAAGTCAAACCACAAGACCTGCACAACACACAAGTACCGGAAAGGTTGGTACACAATGTACCACCACAAAACTACAAAGTAACCCACGAAGGGAACATGTACCTGCTACTCTGAGGTACCACAACACAAACACCCGAACAAAAGGTACAGGAAGGTGGTAAACACCACACTGAACCACAATTATATTATACTTTATTTAGCACAATATTACAAGTAAAACCTTAACCGCAAGTCACACAAACCACAACTCAATCACAACTGTGCCAACACCAGGGCACACCTCAAACTGGTCAAACCTCGACCACGAGTCTCAAACTCATGAACCACGACAAGTAGCAAAGCACGAGTCGGAAGGGAACGACGCCACCACACGGGAACGGACTACTGGCTGATCAGGCCATATCCAACCCGGACAACACAACACAAGAACAACCTCTCAGCCTCGCAGTCATGGACGAAAGGTCCAACTGCCGCTCCACAAGGAAGAAGTCAAACAACTGTGGAGACCAACCAACACCACACCTGCAGACACACAACTGCAGGCCCATGCCTGGCACTCTAGAGTCTCTGGCCGGAGCACTCTAAAGTGAGGCACTGGAAAACAGGACTAGCTGGGGACCAGTGACGTCTACTGGTGTCCGTACCCCCAACTACGAGCGCGCTACAAGCGACACAAGAACAAACTCTGGGAAGTCGCTGCCCCACTGCCGTCTTTCCCTCAGCCGGACGTAAAACTCAAACACAGGAGTGAGGGTGTCCAGGAAGACGACACAGACCTCAACGGTACAACACCAGTACCGGGACAAAACCCCGAGCACACAAACACACGTGCCTGGCTCACAAAGAACTGGGGTACTTGACTAGAGAGGCATTCCGGAATAGGCGCCGGACCACCACACTCGGCTAGCACAAACCACGGTACTTACACATATAGCCTTTACTTATAATTTACGATATACAAGTGTTAGGATTAGCTTAACATCGGTCGTCATATGACCCCAAAGCTATCCCACACCAACACAGACCTAAACCACAAATTTGCCTATCATTGGTCATCTCATGACCACCGTGGCAACACACACCACTTACTTCATAAATCAATATAATATTATTCAAAAAACAACAACGGACCAGGGCTAGGTCGGTATGGACCTTCACTGCCCAAACACCACAAAGTCATGGCTAGGTTCACACAGGAACCTCACTGCCTAGTTACTACGACAAATTATAAGAATTACATTACAACAAAGTGTGTAGTACACACACACTCAAACCACGTAAACAACACGTGTATATTACACCCTGGTTGGTGTACCACACGTCTACCACATAAACCAGATGTCCAACACATGGACAACGCACTCCAAGAGTGCCACGGGTGCCAACGCACCACACATACTGCGTAAAGCAATTACGTACATCACACATCATTCACGTAAAACATGCCCATTACATGAGCAGTATGCTCCAAGAGCATATCAAGTGTACTGGCTCACACCGGTCATCGCCATGCACACACAAACACGCAATATTCATAACCAGAAAAGCTACGTAAACCACACTGCATGGATACATGCACAAGTTGGCGGCAACATCGACTGCCGCTTATAAGAAGTAGACGGCAAACGATCTAGCCGTTTATATCCCGACTGATGAGCTTGGCGACAAGCGATCTTGACGCCAAGTTCTCCGGCCTTAAACCCTGCAGAAACCCTAATCCAGCTGTACTGGTTTTCCAACCGTTAAAACTACAAGAAAATGTACTGGAACGGTTCTTTAAACATGCATGAACCCAAAACAACCCAACACAGCATGCTACGTACATTAAATTACTCAAACTACCCATTATCCCTTCATGGTGCAACTTAATCCAAAAAATGCATTATCATGCTGATTCAAGTGGTTAAGTCGTGTTTTAATGTTTCTAACAAGCTAACAGGGTTCGTCCCCTACCTCAGAACACGCTCAAACCTCCCGCAATCTGCTGGTTCACACCGAACCCTCCACGAGCTCCCACGGGAATTGCACCACGCCACGGCGTTTCCTCGCGCGATTCGTCACCGCCACACGTTCCACGGTCCTCCAAGCATCCTTCAGAACCTGTTGGAAGCTCTAGAAACATGGGGACGCGAAGCTGGGGCAAGGGGAAGAGAGAGGCAGGTGGGAAACCTGCTCTCGGGTGACCCTATAACCTGCAGAATTCTCAGGTTGGCGTCAACCCCTATGCCGCCAACAGAAACCGCCACCCTCAGCGTCCACATCCACTGCCGCCAAGTTCATGCAGTCAACGTCCACTAACCTGGACGCCAACCAGTCAACGACCACCCCTGGCCGCCAACTCCTACTCAACTGCAGCAGGTCCTATTTCATTTCGGACCTAACCTGCACCACACCTACACAACCACACGTCTACACCACGCTGGCCTTACAACAGCCATCACAACCACAACACACACGATCCAAAAGGATCTGAAAATAAGCGACGTTACATTATTATCACCTAAAAACAAATGTCGTCCTCGACATATAAAACAAATCACAACAATCCGGATTATCACCTAAAAACAAATAAAGCCGAACACAGAACAAGTAGGATACTCTCTTCTACTTCAGTCTTTCAATTCATCTCACAATTACTCTGTTCTGTCAATTTCGTTGCCTTTCTTTAGCTTTCAACCGTATGCGATTCTGCCTTGCCAATGGCGCTTTATCTTCTTGACTGAACCTGTTTCCACAATTTCCCAGCTGTGTTTGCAATATTTCTTTCGAGACCGCTTTATCTTTCTCAAATATCTTACACTGTAATATTCTTTCATGCCATAATCTTTCCAAATTATTAAACTTTCCGGTGCCATTTCCTTTTTCTATTTATCACTGCCAACTATTATCCTGCATCATCTGCATTTACATTCGCAACTGACACCTCTTCAAAGAAAACAATCACCATCTTTGAATTTCCTGCCCTTTCATAATTCTGCTCATACTGCTTAAAGCCAATTTCTGATTAAAAAAATCATAATAAACACTCTGTTCCTTTATTCCCTTGCGCAAAACTTTACACTTTCTCCTTATTCAAGCAAACTTAAACAATCTCTGAATATTAAATCTTTCTTTACTTCTGCTTCCGCTGCGCTACTCTGATCACACCGAACACTTTTACAAAAATATCCACAATTTCTACTTACATTATTACTTTCAATTACTTTCTTCTGGCTTCAACTGCTTCTCAAATCATCCCATTCAATTAATTCATGCTGAAGAAATTACTGCATTTCTGATCTGCCAAACCACTATTGACATATTGCGCTTTTCATATATCTTTCCTGCTTTACTGACATTCTCTGGCTAATTCCCATAATTCGGGGCATAAACTTTTCAAATATTCTTAATCAATCTGCTCCATCATTTAAACCCGGAAATATCTTAATAACAATTCCTTTCTGCTCAATTAAATCATTTCTTTGCACCAATATGCAAACTTTAAGTGACATTTCCTGACTCATCTGACCTTATTCACTTCATCATTTGCTAAATTCTTCCTTTCTCTAATCCATATCTTTTCTTTATCTAAACTGTCAATCATCAACAACTAATATTCCTCTTGTGCAATTTTCACAAATTCTTATTGCACATTAATCCTTCTTTTCTCTCTTTCTTTATTCACTAATCATTTCTATACTTATTTATACAAATCTTCATATCACACTTCCTGCTATCATCATTATTCATAACAACACTTTTCTCAGATTTCTGATCTCAGACATATTTAATCTATCTGCCATAATCACTGCTCTTTTATGTACTGATACTTTTTTTTTAAGCTGGCCTGCCTTTCTTGATCATATCAAACTCTTCATAACTCTAATCACATTTCCATCCACACTGTTTCTTAATATCATCTGATTCAAATCTCTAATGCCACAATACTTCTACTGAGGTTCTCATTGCAACTTATCACACACACACTGACCTGATCCTTATCACCTTGTTACCATACACCTATCTCTGCCAACTTTCTATCTCATATAACTTACTTACTGAATTCCATATCCAAACTTACTAATCTCTTCAATTCCTCTAATTGCAAATCTTTAACAACCAAACTGATCTATCACAGAAATACTCTATACTTGTTTCTGCTAACTCTGCACTTTATTAACATATAATAGGTATATCCTTCTCAAGGCATTACTTTACATTTCTCTTCTAATCTCTGCAACTAAAACTTTTAAATACTATATTTAACTGCTTTAACTGCACTGGTGCCAGGACACAACCACACAATTTATGCTACTATCCACATTGTGGCACAACAACTGCTCACAACTGCCAATCTAACAAACAGAAACACACGGTTTACGTGCCAAAAGCTCACGTAAAAACTACTTTATATCACACAAAACCTCAGACTTACTACCAGCAGTGAACATTAATCCATGTATTGGGACATTGTACTTTCAATGTCTTTTCATATTCTAACTGGACATTGCTCTGATACCAACTGTGACGGACCGAGGTATTTATGCCCAATAAGGCGCCATATCCAGATCCGCCTCCCGCGAACAGACCGAAGTCTCACAAGGGATATCTCACACACGTGTCCAGTAAGAGTATAAAAGACAAACCACAAGAATATAAGACACAAGAAAGTACATGTGCTCATATCTGCTCACAAATTTGTACAACTGTCCCATTACATTAATACATGTCCAATTAAAAGAGTACAACTACCTGGGGCATACCCCGAGGGCACAAGCTCACACACACTATCTACTAAACTACTGCTGGTGGTACAAGTCTGACGCAACGCCGCTGCAAGCCAAACAACGGCAAGCCCTGAAAAGAACTGTAGGGGAGTGAGCCTCAACAAGTCACTAGCTCAGTAGGGGCTACCAAAAACACACTGTAACCACAGACACCTCAACCCCAATGGGTCTCACTGGCAATAACAATAGCCAAACCATTTCATGCTCACATCATACAATAAATAACAATTGAACATCATCATGATTATAACACAAAGTCTTCAGAAGGAAGGTAGGACTACAGGACTAACATAATATATTAGTCAGCCCAACTATAAAGTGCCTAAACCACAGTCTCACTGGCACACTGCTACAACAACTGGTTGCCTAAACTATAAGCCACACAGGCAGGTCACTGCCTAAACTGCAAGCTTCACAAGCAAATCTCGAACACTTAAGTAACAGGACTGCTAATAAAGAGCTGGTCTTTTATACTCCAATCATACTACGTCGAGAGTCACACCTAAATGGTAGGACTGGCTACAGCTAGCTAGTCCATCACACACTAAATCCATAATCGGAACCATGCCCAAGAAGGGTAAAACTCAACAAGTGGAGGTCTCACACGGCCTCCACGGAGCATAGCTCTACTAAACCACAATATGCCTAAGCCACAAGCCTCACCGGCAAAATACCCACAAAGGTAACGTAATTAATAATCACAAATTAATCCACAATAAAATATAAACCAAGATCTACTTAAAACAGTTAGGAACAACAAGTGGTAAGTCAAACCACAAGACCTGCACAACACACAAGTACCCGGAAAGGTTTGTACACAATGTACCACCACAAAACTACAAAGTAACCCACGAAGGGAACATGTACCTGCTACTCTGAGGTACCACAACACAAACACCCGAACAAAGGTACAGGAAGGTGGTAAACACCACACTGAACCACAATTATATTATACCTTTATTTAAGCACAATATTACAAGTAAAACCTTAACCGGCAAGTCACACAAACCACAACTCAATCACAACTGTGCCAACACCAGGGCACACCTCAAACTGGTCAAACCTCGACCACGAGTCTCAAACTCATGAACCACGACAAGTAGCAAAGCACGAGTCGGAAGGGAACGACGCCACCACACGGGAACGGACTACTGGCTGATCAGGCCAATATCCAACCCGGACAACACAACACAGAACAACCTCTCAGCCTCGCAGTCACGGACGAAAGGTCCAACTGCCGCTCCACAAGGAAGAAGTCAAACAACTGTGGAGACCAACCAACACCACACCTGCAGACACACAACTGCAGGCCCATGCCTGGCACCTCTAGAGTCTCTGGCCGGAGCACTCTAAAGTGAGGCACTGGAAAACAGGACTAGCTGGGGACCAGTGACGTCTACTGGTGTCCGTACCCCCAACTACGAGCGCGCTACAAGCGACACAAGAACAAACTCTGGGAAGTCGCTGCCCCACTGCCGTCTTTCCCTCAGCCGGACGTACAACTCAAACCAGGAGTGAGGGTGTCCAGGAAGACGACACAGACCTCAACGTACAACACCAGTACCGGGACAAAACCCCGAGCACACAAACACACGTGCCTGGCTCACAAAGAACCTGGGGTACCCGACTAGAAAGGCATTCCGGAATAGGCGCCGGACCACCACACTCGGCTAGCACAAACCACGGTACTTACACATATAGCCTTTACTTATAATTTACGATATACAAGTGTTAGGATTAGCTTAACATCGGTCGTCATATGACCCCAAAGCTATCCCACACCAACACAGACCTAAACCACAAATTTGCCTATCATTGGTCATCTCATGACCACCGTGGCAACACACACCACTTACTTCATAAATCAATATAATATTATTCAAAAAACAACAACGGACCAGGGCTAGGTCGGTATGGACCTTCACTGCCCAAACACCATAAAGTCATGGCTAGGTTCACACAGAACCTCACTGCCTAGTTACTACGACAAATTATAAGAATTACATTACAACAAAGTGTGTAGTACACACACACTCAAACCACGTAAACAACACGTGTATATTACACCCTGGTTGGTGTACCACATGTCTACCACATAAACCAGTATCCAACACATGGACAACGCACTCCAAGAGTGCCACGGGTGCCAACGCACCACACATACTGCGTAAAGCATTACGTACATCACACATCATTCACGTAAAACATGCCCATTACATGAGCAGTATGCTCCAAGAGCATATCAAGTGTACTGGCTCACACCGGTCATCGCCATGCACACACAAACACGCAATATTCATAACCAGAAAAGCTACGTAAACCACACTGCATGGATACATGCACAAGTTGGCGGCAACATCGACTGCCGCTTATAAGAAGTAGACGGCAAACGATCTAGCCGTTTATATCCCGGCTGATGAGCTTGGCGACAAGCAATCTTGACGCCAAGTTCTCCGGCCTTAACCCTGCAGAAACCCTAATCCAACTCTATAGGTTTCCAACCGTTAAAACTACAAGAAAATGTACTGGAACGGTTCTTTAAACATGCATGAACCCAAAACAACCAACACAGCATGCTACGTACATTAAATTACTCAAACTACCCATTATCTCTTCATGGTGCAACTTAATCCGAAAAATGCATTATCATGCTGATTCAAGTGGTTAAGTCGTGTTTTAATGTTTCTAACAAGCTAACAGGTTCGTCCCCTACCTCAGAACACGCTCAAACCTCCCGCAATCTCCTGGTTCACACCGAACCCTCCGCGAGCTCCCACGGGAATTGCACCATGCCACGGCGTTTCCTCGCGCGATTTGTCACCGCCACACGTTCCACGGTCCTCCAAGCATCCTTCAGAACCTGTTGGAAGCTCTAGAAACACGGGGACGCGACGCTGGGACAAGGGGAAGAGAGAGGCAGGTGGGAAACCTGCTCTCGGGTGACCCTATAACCTGCAGAATTCTCAGGTTGGCGTCAACCCGTATGCCGCCAACAGCAACCGCCACCCTCAGCGTCCACATCCACTGCCGCCAAGTTCATGCAGTCAACGTCCACTAACCTGGATGCCAACCAGTCAACGACCACCCCTGGCCGCCAACTCCTACTCAACTGCAGCAGGTCCTATTTCATTTCGGACCTAACCTGCACCACACCTACACACCCACGCGTCTACACCACACTGGCCTTACAACAGCCATCACAACCACAACACACACGATCCAAAAGGATCCGAAAATAAACGGCGTTACAGCATAGACTTTGGTGAAACCTATGCTCCAGTAGCTAGATTAGAGGCAATCAGATTTTTATTAGCCTATGCTTGTTCTCTTAATATTAATTTATTCCAAATGGATGTTAAAAGTGCATTTCTGAATGGTTTTATTAAAGAAGAAGTATATGTTGGGCAACCACCTGGTTTTGAAGATACTACTTATCCTAATCATGTTTTCCGTTTAAAGAAAGCACTCTATAGTCTGAAACAAGCTCCAAGAGCTTGGTATGAAAGATTAAGTGCTTATTTTATATCACATGATTTTATAAGAGGTAGAGTAGATAGCACACTATTTATAAAGAAATTTTCAGATGGAATCTTAATTGTGCAGATCTATGTTGATGACATTATCTTTGGTTCTACTAATGAATCACTTTGTAAGTTCTTTGAAAATTTGATGCAAAGTGAGTTTGAAATGAGCATGATGGTGGACTAAATTATTTTCTTGGATTGCAAATCAAGCAGACCAAGGAAGGAACTCACATTTGTCAAACCAAATATTTTCAGATTTACTTTCTAAATATGGTTTTGACAAGTGTAAGCCATTAGGAACACCTATGAGCTCAGGTATTAAGTTAGATAGTGATCCTCTTGGTAAAAAGGTAGATCAAAAGATCTATAGAGGAATGATTAGATCACTGCTCTATCTTACTGCCAGTAGACCAGATATAATGTTTAGTGTTTGTTTATGTGCAAGATTCCAAGCTGATCCAAAAGAATCTCATGTTCATGCTGTTAAAAGAATTTTTAGATATCTTATAAATACCAGTAAATTAGGACTTTGGTATCCCAGATGTTCAGAATTCAAGTTAATTAGATATAGTGATGCTGGCTATGCTGGATGCAAAATAGATAGGAAAAGCACCAGTGGCACTTGTCAAATTCTTGCAGGATGCTTGATATCTTGGTCTTCCAGGAAGCAGAACTCAGTAGCTTTATCAACCACAGAAGCTGAATACATTGCAGCAGGGAGTTGCTGTACTCAACTCTTGTGGATCAAACACCAATTGGAAGATTATGGTCATCAGCTCCAAGAAATTCCAATGCTATGTGACAACACAAGCGCAATAAATTTGACCAAGAATCCTATCCAGCACTCAAGAACCAAGCATATTGAGGTTAGACATCACTTCATCAGGGATCATGTAAGTAATGGCAATATTTTACTTAAATTTGTTTCTACAGAAAACCAACTTGCTGATATTTTTACAAAACCTCTTCCTGAGGATAGATCCACATCAATTAGAAGAGAAATAGGTATGTGTAATCCTGATTAAATTACCAAAGTAAAATGGCATTTGAATTGTATGATTAAGATTGTGTTGAACGAACTCTGTGAAAACTCTCCTGAAAATTCTAAGTCCCAGACATTCGACTTATGCATTCGAATTATGTTATAATTCTTGCATTCGACTGATGCAGTCGAATACATGATTCGACTTATTATGAAATCGTGAAAAGGTGCTTATAATTTAAAATTATGTAACTGACACTTCATTAAGATGCATCTCTTCATGTCTTAACAGTCAAAACATTAATCCCATCCGTTCATCCTGAAATCTAGGGGCAGTTATCTTGTCTTTCCTTATAAAAGATACCCCGACTCCTTTTGAAGACACCCTTTCGAAATCTGTCTTCAACTTTCTTGTCTTCTTCTGCTTCTTCGCGCCCTTACTGTTCTCCGGTGAAGGACTTCTGAAGAACCCTGAAATCTCCATCCTCCTCGAAGAAAGGTAGGATCTTAGAACTCTCCTTTGCTTTTCTACCACTCCTCTGCTAGTTCCCTGAGTCATGTTCATCTCCTTTTTCTAGATGGCTTCATCTAGGGCTCCGGAATCCACCCGATGATCCCTGATCAACTGGTGAGACTGGCTAAGATTCCCATTTGCCCAGGGAAGGTTGTAGATTTCCCCGTCTTACTGGAAGTCTTGCATGGGTAGAGGATACCCTCAATGCCATGGGTTGGACCAAGTTGTGCCAGATTTCAGAACCCATTGTAGAGAATGTCGTTAGAACATTTTATGTAACCATGGAAATCTCATCTAGAAGTACAGTGTTCGGTTTTGTCAAAGGAACCAAGATATCTATTTCTAAGGAACTATTGGTTGAGATATTGGAATGTCCAAACTCCAGGCATAAGCTTAATAAAGTAATACCTTTGGAAAAGCAAAACTAGGCATCATTGGGAGTTTGGCCTCTATAAGTAAGAAAGGTCTTTCAGTAAATGAGCTGTCAGCCGAAAAGAGATTGATTCATTCTGTGATATCCAACATTGTGACCCCTAGAGCAGGAACCCACTCATCTATGACCTCTAGAGATGGGAACTTGTTATTTTGGGCTATTCAGAAGCACAAAGTAAATTTGGCTGGAATTATCTTGGATAGAATGATTGCTGCTAAGAATCTCCAAGAATCTTTTCCCTATGGTCCTTTGCTCTCCCTGATATTCAAGAGATATTCAGTAGATCTGTCAGGGGAAATATCTGTTGGAATTAAAGAGAAGATAGGGATCACTACTTTGAGAAGGAGTCACTACTCCTTGGTTAATAAGAAGCAAAATCTTTGGGTAAAAGACTCAGTGTCAAAATGTGATCATGAAGCTTTTTCTGATGAACCTCTTGTTCCTCCAGTTCCTCAAATAGTTCAACAAGAGATAGAGCCTCTAGATCAAGTTAGATCTGAAGTACCAGTTCAGACCCAAGAGCAAGAAGATCACGTTCTTGTTTCCTCCTCTTTTTCTGAACCAGATGGTCCTGAGGAAACTATCAATGAAGTATTAAAAGACATCAGAGGCAAAGGTATTGCATCAGATGACATTCCTGCAGAAGTAGAGTTTGAAGAGAGAGAGCATCTCTTCTCCCCTTCTCAGTTTGAGACCTGGCCAAGGTCTCAGGGGGAGAGTAGCAACAGTCTTAACTCCATTTTGGATTTATTGAGCAAGCAACAGGAAAGTCTTTCAGTTCTTCAAATGCAAATAGAGTTTATTGATGTCAAGTTTGATAGTCTGTCTGATGAGGTTAAGCAAATGAAAGATTTGCTGCTTCAGTTAGTGTGCCAGTAAGGCACTTCTCGGCCATCAGGGCCCTCATCCTCTCAGCAGCAAAAAGTACATGTTCAGTCTCAAGAGCCTCCAGAACCTGAAAAGCCAGCTCAAGAACAGCAGTCCATAGAAGATCTATACCAGCAGGTTGAGCAGCAACCTGAGCAACAGCTGGACCAAGAGCCAGAATCCCAAGTTCAAGAATTTTGAACCTGCTGTTGATCAATCCAAGGAACCTGAGCCTCAGGTCAAGTAGCAGAGTGTGGAGGAGCAGCCTCATGAGCAGCAGAAAGATTTAGAGCAAGAAGCAGACCTAGCTATGATAGTGTTTCAACCTCAAGTAGAGCATCAGCAGCAGTCTGTGTCAGAAAAGTAGTCAGTGGCAGTGGCAGCAGCTGAGGTTTCCCAGCCCAGGTAGGCTTCCCAGATAGAATCTATGGCTAAGAGACCCCTGGAGTCAAGTCCTAACTTGCAAACCTTCAAGAGGAAAGTGAAGCGCAGACTAGTCAAAAATGGTGACCCAGTCTTCCCTCATCCTCCTTCTAGACAAATTCATCCTACTCCAGCTCCATCTGTTAAGCCTCCTCTAGAGCCCACTCCAACTGCAACTCAATCCACTGCACCCACAGCTCCAACCACTGAAACCCCTTCACATTCCACTTCTCCGGATCCTCCTCCACTTGCAGCCATTCCTATGGATCCATTCTCTCAAGATATCAAATTCTCCATCTATCCCACTAAATATCAATTCAAGCCTCTCAAAGAAGTCACTCTAAACCTTTCCACTCAACCCCCTCATTACTTTTCTTGTCTTCCTACTGCGTCCAAAACTAACTCCAAGAAAACTCTTCTTCATCTAGCTGAAATACTTCCAAGTATACAGCTTTCATCCACCAGTGGACCCCTCCTGGGAGACAATCCTTCAAAACTCCTTCCACCATTCTGGTATGTTTTTGTCAATCACTCTGAACATCACATGAATCTGTTCAGAGAATATCTAGCTATTCGAGCCTTTCTTGAAGTCCATGACATGCCAGGGTTCACCTTTGAACATTGGCTACCTAATCTTCTCAGGGCTACCCAAATCTCTCTAGAGGAACTTCAACTTATCTCCCAGAAAAGTCATTGCTTAATTTCCAAGGAGCTCCTTGATCTCTATCCTGATGAAGCTGCCAGATATCAACAAAATCAGTCCAGAAACCAGTTTTTGACAGTTCAGCATCACATCTCTCTGAGGTTTCATGATATGTTTGGACATCTTCTCCGAGACTTACAGGCTAAATATAATAGGATGAAAACTTTCAATTTTGAAAGATTCAAGCTGGGTTTGCTGGATGTCTCTAAGGGCCAATGGGACAACCTTTTAAGAGGCCAGAGAGAGATTGTTCCCTCCATGCTTGTAGCTTTGCCTTCTGGCTTGCATCCTCCCCTAGTAGGAGCAGTTTCCTACAGAAAAGTTTTTACCGAGGCAGTCTTCAATAGATACATCCGGATTGCAACCAGATTCAAAATCAAATATAAACTGAAATTGTCTTTCCAGAGATTTGTCTTTTTGCAACTATCCAAGCAACATTATCATCTTATGGACTTTCAACTTTGTTTTGCTAAATCTGGGAGATTCAATCTAGATCAATGGGCAGCAGCATATCCTTCATATCATTCAGATTGTGAAAGGCTGAAACTTTCTCTCCATGACTTTCACTACAAGAGTCTTAAAGACTTGAGGAAGAACATTGGGCATAAATGGGCTCAGAGACTCCTCATTTATTATCAAGCCAAAGATGTTGTTGTTTCCAGTGGACTGCATTGGAATATCACTGCTCATGAATTTCTCTTGCTTGTTGCCTCCAAGAAGTTTGTTCCCCTCAAGTTCGGGGTCAATCGAGACAAGTACTTTGGTAGGATGTCTTGGCTCCAGAGGCGCCACATCAAATCCCATCGGAAGCTACCCTCCACCACTCCTTCCTACAATATTGATGCCGCTCTCTTTGACAACTTCTTTGATGAGAATGAGAAGAAGCTCTGGGATCTCATCCAACCTTTCCTTGCTAAAATTCCCAGATCTCTTTACTTACCCAGCTCTCTGTCTAAGTCATGTACAACTTTTCTTATATTTTGAGAACTGTGTAATTTATAAACAATTTCTGCTATGTTTCTGATCTCTTTGTCATGCACTATTTTACATCTTGTGTTTAATGATTGCCACTTCTGAATGCAACATTGTGTATCTTTGTGATGATTTCCTTTATGTTAATGCCACAAGGGGGAGAGACAGCAGCATATTCACACTTTACTTATGCTTTTTACTGTCAATTTAAAGATTTTTGTCATTAACAAAAAGGGGGAGAATTGTTGAGCAACTACCCCTAAGGAATTTAAGAATTTTCTTAAATTATATATCTATTATTTTTGCTATGACAAAACTCTTTAAAATAAACTTTCTACAAAGCAAATATATTAATTACATATCACAAAAATCATATCAGTATATTGCAGAATAATACCTCCATCCAAAAATTTCTAAGTCCACAGACTCTCTCTTTGTCCTACTGAATTCGACTGTTAACTTTGAATATCAAATCCGACTCCTTCAGAATCGAAGTTAAACAATCTTCAAAATTTTTCTAAGTTCACAACTTTATACTTGATTCGACTTATGTCTCCGACTGTACAGTCGAATGCTTCATATAATCTTCTACTTGATTCGACTGATGACTCTGACTGTTACAGTCGAATGCCTTTCTATATCCGTCTGTTTTCTTCAACTGCCGCAGTCGAATGCTTCAGTAAACAGTCTATATAGTATTCGACTACTGAAGTCAAATTGCCTTATCTTTTTAAAAGTCGAATCACATTTGCTATTTTCTTGTTAGATTCGAATTGCCTTGTTTTCTTAGAAATCGAATTACCTTATTTCTTTACTAAAGTCGAATCACTCTTACTTGTCCAGTCTAATTGCATGATCTTTTGAATTCGACTTCACTAATTAACTCTATACTTAAACTCTCTTCTGATCCTTTTTAGTCTTAACATCTAATGCAAATTTATCTCCAAATCTTTTCATACATCTTTTTAATGAACTTTCAATATCTTATTGATTCATCAAAACTGTCATTATCCTGTTATTTTATTATTTTATTCTCTGTCAGAACAAGTCATATCAGTCTTAAAATATTCATTTAAATCCTGCGCATGACACTTCTGATATATTTAAAAAATAATCCTTGATTTGTTCAATGCCTTTGCTCCGGATTTTGCTGGATTCATTAGACACTATGCATTTATGAATTCTCAGGCGCATGGCATCTGACAGGACTCACCTACCACTGACAAACCCATACTTCACCTTTTTAGCATATCTGTTTGTCTACTTTTTCTTTCTGAAAGCTTGTGCATACGAGATTTCCATACCTATTTTTTGTACTTACCTGACTTACCTACCTCAAAGGTATGGAGTTCTCTCTTCTTTCTGTCTTGCCTTTGTAACAGACATTTATTGGAGCACGTTTTCAGCATGACTCATTCACAGTCTATGATGACAAGAGCTTATCTTCTAGCTGTGAACGACTACTCTTCCTCTGAAGACTTTGGAAAGATGCAAAAAAATTGAAGGACTTCTAAACAATAAGCTCATCAAGATCCAAAGGAAACTAGAGCTCTCTCCAAATGGTCAAATTGCAAACGGCCACAAACTCCAACGGCTATTTTCTAAACGGCCATATTCTGAAGTGTATAAAAGGAGCTCAAGTTTAAGAATACATACACACACACAGCAATAGGCAACTCAAGAAGAGAGCATACAAGCTTCATTCGAATTCCTTCAACTCTCACAAGCCCTTCTGAAAGCTAAAGTCTGAGAGCTTTTTCTTCCTTAGAAGACTTTCTCTGAAGCTCTCCTAGTAGTGTTGGGTGGCAATTGTAATTGCTTACTTTCTTTAGTTCACCCTTAGATTTCAGATAGGATTTGTATCTCATCTCTGATCTTTGAATCCTTCTGAAGTCTGTGTTTGTGTTAAGACAAACACACAAGTCTTTTTATTTCTCTTGTGTAAATTCTGCAGAAGTCTGTTTCTGCATTGCCCCTCCTGTGTAGGGAAGGCCTTGTGAAAGGCAGTTGTTGTACCCCTGATTAAGAAGACTTGCTTGGGAGCAAGTGGGTTTGAAATTCCTCTCAAGGGTGAGAGATGGCCAATTCATTGGCAGATAGTTGAAATCTCAAGTGGTTGGCTTGAGGACTGGATGTAGGACTTCCATGTGGAAGGACCGAACCAGGATAAATTATTGTGCATTTCTGTGTGATTGTTTCCGCCTTGTTTACACTTGAATCACACACATCACACTAAGCTCTAACAAGTTTATTTAGTGTTGTGCAATTTCAGAAGAAAATTTTAAAAGAGAGAAGTCCTATTCACCCCCCTCTAGGACATTCTTAGTGCCACTTCGATCCAACAGTGCTCTTGTGATTGAGGAGGCTTCCTAAACTCCAGAGGATCATCTACATCAGTAGGAAGACCGGATATGGGAGGAGAATCTCACCTTCTTGGCTTGGCTGAGGAGGGATTCTTCGACTAAATAATCCCTCTAGAGATTTATTTCTAGGCAAGTAGCTTAAGTTTCACTCCGTGGACTTATCCTCTAGGGTTTTGCAATTTTACAGATTTTTATTTCATGCCTGGACCCCCAAAATTCTGTGTTTTTTGTGTTTCAGTTTGCACTGTGTGTAGACAGGAGATTGACGACCACTTTGTTGACGCCAAGATCCTGGGTCAACGGCAGGCGATCATGCCGTTTACCCCTGTTGGCGTCCAGACCCTGGATGTCAAGTTCTTCTGATTTTCCAGAACAGTGTTTGACTGCATATGATGTGATTTTTCGAGTAAAAGTGATTACATGTATGTGTTTAGAAAATGTTGTCCTGTCTAATATGTTCAATTGATCATACCATGAAATCCTGATAATTTCCTGATTATATTTGCTATTTTTAGTAATTCTGTTATGGGGAAAATACACATGTTTTAGTAGAGTTAAATTCAGAGTAAATGTGTGCGATGAATGTTGTCATCTCAGAAATTTTCCCTGAATATAGGACTAATGTATGCTTCAGGACTGTTAGATTCGATGGCCTACTGTCTATCATGCTTAAATGAATTATCTTGTTAAATTACATGTAATCTCTTTTAAATACGAAAATAGTTTTACCATTCCTAAAATTCTGAAAAATTAAAGATATGTTCCATGTTCTATGTGACGGCCCTCATTATACCGGTACGGTTATACCAACCCACCTCGGTATAGCGAGCGTTGCCACAGTGGGACATTTACCCAACAATACATTCAGCTGAGATACACGTGAATATAAGAACAGAGTAGCGGAATTAAAAAGAACTACTGTCTTCATTCATTCATCATCCACATTTAGCATACATGAGATTGCAATAACATTAAAGAACTTAAAAGTTCACATATTTTAAATTGCTGAAAATTTAGTACATAGATGTCCACCATTATACATTCTTTCCATGATAACGCTAATACAACGTTCAATTTACATACTATGAAACGCAAAAGTCACAAAGCACTCCAAAGACTAATCTTCACGCTCGGAGTCCGTCTCCACTGTCTCCTCCAACGGTGCCACGTCACCAACTACACCTGTACGCCGAAGCAAGTAGTGAGTCTAAAGACTCAGCAAGTAACACCACTCATACCATACACGTACATGGCATAGTAGGCTCTACACACACCATTGTAAAAACTCAACATGTATCATGCTTAACGTTTGAAATGAATAACCAACCATGATAATTCTATAAGTAAACACATGATGCATGCTTTCAGATTTCCTTATCAAGATAAATTCCTAACACGTGTCCTCTAATCATTCCTACTCATGAAATTCTACTTTGCATTTTAACTAAAACATGAAAGCACTTAGCATGTTTATCCTACGTACATGAAACAAAACACACCTAGCATGGGATCTACACATTCTTGTGCATGTACACGAACATTTTACATACTTTAACTTGCTGGTTTTCACATGATTTAGCAACCATAACCCTACACATGAGAGCTACAATGTTATTTAAAATACAACATATGAACAACCAAACATGGAATTTTGTGCACATACTTGTTAATTGTCCCTAGCATGGATTCTAGGCACTTTACACATATAAACATGATCCTAACATAATGAAGCTACTGATTTAACATGGTTTCAGATTTGTCACACATGGATTACAATATCATATCCTCACATTTTGGTCTCATATTTTCTTTACACAAATTTCCAATTCACATAAATTGCACTTTACACATACACATTACACATTGTTCACTTTCACATTAACACATGAACACATGCACATTTACACATTCACATTTACACTTTCACATTTAGTGCCGTGACACATAGTCCAAACCACCAAAGAATGACACAACACATCACATCACATAGACGCCATCTAGGCAATACAATGGCGACTCTTGGACTGCGCAGACCGGAGAACAAGTCTCCACCCTAACCAGTGGTACTTGTCCACCTCCAGGATTTCCCCCTAATTCCCTTAGGGTCACTTACACATTGAACCTTCTCAGGGGGACTTTTCCCTGATACGGTTCCACTGCCCTCTGTGGAAGCAATGTCACACTTGGCACAATTTACACATTACACTTTTTTACCGTTTTTAACACATAAGTTTACACATATCATTCTCATTTCATCCACTTTCTCACTCACATGCACATTTCTCTATTTTTCCTAACATGGCACTACAATTACAGAATCTTAGCACTCAGAAAATTACGCTAATCAGGTGGCTATACACACAACAAATCATTTTACATCGGCATGCATTAGTTTCACAATTTCACATGGGAATTTCATATTGTATCATCTACTGGTCCAAATGACCTGAAATTTTAACCCCAAGCTATTTTCGGGTTTAGGATTCCTCATGCAAATTTTTAGATTTTTCTGAACTAAAAAGAAATTTCAGAAATTCAAACATCCATTTCTCATGCCATCCACCATTCAACTTAACATGGAATTGTACACAAATCACCATCTTAGCAGCTTACTGTCTAAACCCTAGCATGCATGGCAATACGGAATTCATTCCCAAATTTATTGGACAATCCATTAACTTATGGAAGATTTATCATGACCTAGCATGATCTCTATTTTTCCTAAACAATTTTGCAATAATTCACACAAGCATGGGAATAATCTCAGAAATTTAGAACAGGGACTGAACCTCACATGCATAATCCTCACAAATTAGGGCATTTAGACTTGTCCTAAATCATGCAAACATGGTTTAACAAGATTAAAACTCATCACACATGTATCTTCATAAAATAATTAAGTCCTATCATTCGTGATAATCCATCCACACACCACATCCATCACATCAACAATATACATAGCATATAAATGATTTACAGTATATCCTCATCGTGAAACATATCGAAAATAGTCGTATAGAAGGGCAGAACAGCTTGCTGTTCTGCTCAGATGAGCTTGGCGGCAAGCTATGGCCGTTAATTTCATGTTAGCGGCATCATCGATGGACGCTAAGCATGATCTTAGCGGCAATGGGTATTGCCGTTAATGTTAGGTCTGTGCAGAACACAGACCCGAGCTCCAAAGATGGGGTGAATTTGGGGGTCTAGGACACGAGGGAAAATACATAAAATTTGTAAAACCGACCTAGACACATACAGGGACGTTATGAGTAGGGTACTTGCCTCTTGTAAAACTCCAAGGGATCTAAATGGGTCGTAGCAGCTCTCCTTGGGCAGTCCCAAGAAGCCTCCAAAAGAGCTCTCCTCCGGGTTCTAGGTCGATGCAGGTGCTAAGCCAGTGGTAGGGAAGCCTTCTCCTTGGTTCCCTCTAACCTCCAGTTGCAGTAGAACACCGGATGAAGCCTTGGATCGCCGGATTGGAGCCTCCAAAGTCCAGTCTTTGCACAGCTCCGAGCTAGGGTTTTCTCTCCTCTTCCTCTCTTGTAAAAAGGCAAGGAGAAGGGTTGGGGGAGCAAATTTCGGGTTTAGATATATGGGAGAGGCTTCTCCTGACCCGAAATGCTGATGTGAACCCCATTCAGGCCGTTGGAGACAGCTCCCCAATGGTTGGGGTAGCTTGTTCCCGGAATTCCGGCTCTGCAACGCATGCAGGTCAGAGAAGTTGGCGTCCACATCGTTGGACGCTGGGATTACTGTTGGCGTCCATAGGGTGGACGCTGACATCACATCGACGTCATGCTATTGACGCCAATATGGCCTTCGGCCAGAAGTCTAAAACATGCAGAAACCCATGCACATCATGTATATTTACATGTAATATCTATATAGTTTTGTGCACACACTACCATCAAGCATTACATACATTAATTATACCTAAGCTATACACATACACACATAAGTATACCACTAATACATACGTAGATACATACATACGTACATATACGACACGAATTATTTACATGCAATAATGCAGCAAAATTCGAGGGCCTTACACCCTCTCCCCCTTAAAAGAAACTTCGTCCTCGAAGTTAGAACGACACTACTCAAACAAAAGGGGATACTTCTTCTTCATCGCATCCTCAAGCTCCCAAGTAGCCTCCTCTCGTGAGAAGTTCCGCCATAGGACCTTCACCGATGCAATACTCTTGTTCCGGAGATGCTGAACCTTCCGGTCAAGAATAGCTACTGGTTGCTCGACATACGAAAGATCTGGCTGGATCTCCACTGGCTCATGACTAATCACATGAGACGGATCTCGGACATACTTCCTGAGCATAGATACGTGGAATACAGGGTGAACGCTAGCCAAAGCTGGGGGTAATGCTAGCCATATGCCACGCTGCCCAAACGTCTGAGAATCTCATATGGGCCAATGAACCTAGGGCTCAATTACTATGCCTGCCAAATCTGACAACACCTCGAGTAGGCGATATCTTCAAGAAGACATGATCGCCAACCTCGAACTCCAAATCCTTTCTTCTGTTGTCGGCATAACTCTTCTGCCTATCCTGAGCCGCAACAAGCCTCTTTCTGATCAGCTGGACCTTATCCGAAGTTTCCTGGACTAACTCCGGTCCGATCAACTGCCTATCACCAGTCTCCTCCTAACACAAAGGAGATCTGCAGGGCCTACCATACAACGCCTCGAATGGAGTCATACCAATACTCGCATGAAAGCTGTTGTTGTATGCGAACTCCACAAGAGGTAAATGACGCTCCCAATCATCCTTCCAATCCAGAACACACGCTCTCACATATCCTCGAGCGTCTGGATAGTCCTCTCGGACTGTCCATCGGTCTGGGGATGAAACGCCGAACTGAGCTTCAGTTCTGAACCTAACGCATCCTGAAGACCCTTCCACGGCCTCGAAGTGAATCTCGGATCTCGATCCGAAATGATCGACTTCGGCACACCATGCAATCTAATGACACTACTAACATACAATCTAGCTAAACTCTCTACTGACTGCTTCTTCTTCATAGGAAAGAAATGAGCAGTCTTCGAGAATCTATCTACAACTACCCAAATCGAGTCATTGCCCCTTCTAGATCGAGGCAAACCCGAAACTAAGTCCATAGTGACAGCTTTCCACTTCCATACTGGGATATCCATCCTCTGCATAAGTCAGATGGTCGCTGTCGCTCGGCCTTCATTTGCTGACATACTAGACATCTAGACACATAATCCGCAACATCCTTCTTCATGCCGAACCACCAAAATGATCTCTTCAGGTCTTGATACATCTTAGTGTTACCCGGATGAATAGAGAATCGCGATCTATGAGCCTCCGCTAACACATGCTCACGAACATCTACTAAATCAGGGACACAAACACGGAGCTGAAATCTAATCACACCATCCTCATCTCGAGCAATGCCTGCCTTGCCCACTAACTCTAAGAGTCTAGGGTCGGCTCCCTGTCGCTCAATCACCTCATCCAAAATCGAGGACCTAAGAGATAACTGAACTACAAAAGCCTGACATAGCGATGGCTCTAACTCAGTCAACGCGCAAGCCGCATCCTCCAACATCTTTCAGTCCTGCTGGAGAGATGGCCTCTTTCTACTCAGCGCATCCGCTACAACATTCGTCTTTCCAGGGTGATACTGAAGGTCGAAGTCATAGTCCTTCAAGAACTCAATCCATCTTCTCTGCCTCAGGTTTAATTCCTTTTGGGAGAAAAGATACTTCAAGCTCTTGTGGTCGGTAAACACCTCAAATCTGACACCATAAAGATAGTGCCTCCAGATCTTTAGTGCATGCACCACTGCTGCGAGCTCCAAGTCATGAGTCGGATAGTTCTTCTCATGCTCCTTTAATTGACGAGAAGCATAAGCCACTACCCTTTCTTGCTGCATTAGCACACAGCCCAAACCAATCTGAGACGCATCCGTATAAATGGCAAAGCCCTCTGGACCACTAGGCAATACCAATACCAGAGCAGAAGTAAGCTTAGCCTTCAATAGCTGGAAGCTACGCTCACATGCCTCAGACCATACGAACTTCTCACCCTTCCTGGTCAGCTGAGTCAAAGGGGCGGCGATGGATGAAAATCCCTCAATAATCACCGATAGTAACCAGCTAAACCAATAAAACTACAAATCTCCGAAGCGGTCTTGGGAATCTCCCAATCCATAACTGCCTGGACCTTCGCTGGATCAACTGCAACACCAGCGCCGGAGATAACATGCCCGAGAAATGAACCTCGCGCAACCAAAAATCGCACTTGCTGAACTTGGCATACAGCTTGTGCTCACGAAGAACCTCTAACACTACCCTCAAATGCTGACGGTGGGTGGCCTCATCCGGAGAGTAGACCAACACATCGTCAATAACACCACGGCAAAGCTATCTAAATAAGGCCTAAACACCCTGTTCATGAGGTCCATGAACGCTGCAGGGGCATTGGTCAATCCGAAAGGAAGGACCAAGAACTCATAATGTCCATAACGGGTTCTAAACTCCGTCTGGACACATCCTCACTCCGAATCCTCAACTGATGATAACCAGATCACAATCAATCTTAGAAAACTGATGCCTCTCGCAACTGGTCAAACAAATCATCAATACGAGGTAAGGGATACCTGTTCTTCACAGTCACTTGGTTCAACTTCCTATAGTCAATGCACAACCTAAGTGACCCGTCTTTCTTCTTGACGAACGATACAGGTGCGCCCCAAGGGGAAACAATAGGGCGAATAAATCCCTTATCAAGCAACTCTTGCAATTGCCTCCTCAACTCGGCTAACTCCGCAGGTGCCATCCGATATGGAGCCTTCGAGATAGGAGAGATGCCCGGAAGCAACTCTATGGTAAACTCTATCTCTCTATCTGGTGGCAATCCACTAACGCATAGTGCTCCTCTAGCCAATCCAGACCAAGAATAGCATCATAGTCCTTCATCTTTAGCAAGAAGAAACACCCATCTAGGACTCTATCCTCAATGCACACGGGTAACGACGGAATGCACTTCCTAGTCGATATCGTACCCGCTGGGGTGTGCACAGACAAAGGACCTCTAACTCCTCAGACTCTATGCCTGACTCTAGGGCTAACTGCCTAGCGAACCGCTCGGAAATGAATGAGTGAGTAGCACCCGTATCAAACAAAACCAGCGTGCGCACCTAAAAGCAAAACCGTACCTTCGGTGACATGCTCCGCCTGCTCGGCGTCCTCGCGAGCTAAAGCAAACACTCAAGCTGGGGCTCGAGGCCTTCCTGGTCTTCCTATAGTTGGCGCGGATACCGCTACTGCTGCTGGGGCTGGCGCTCTGCGCTGAACTACTTGCTGAAGTCTTGGGCAATCTTTGATCTTGTGGTCGCTGCTCCCGCACTTCAAGCACTTACCCGTAATCATCCACACTCAGTACCACCATGTATCTTCCCACAGTGGGGACACTCTTTCTTCACACCAGGGGAACGTACAGAAGGTACCTAAGAACTGCTGACTGTTACGGATCGTTGCGGTGTCTGGTACACTATTTTATTCTTGTCTTGCCGTTGGAAAGTTGCCGCTGGCCTCTTCTGTGAAGCTTTCTTTTCTTCCAGGTATTGCTCCATCTCTCCCTCCTGCCTGCAGGCAGCACTGAGAGCCTCGTCCAATGTGCGGTGGTCAAATGCCACGAGCCTCGTCCGCAGTGATGGCTTGAGTCCCATCACGAACTTCTTTGTCTTCCTGCGCTCATCTGCCACGATATGAAGTGCATATTTAGAGTATTCAAAAATCTTGCCTCATATTCCAGCACAGTCATGGAGCCTTGAGCCAAAGATAGAAATTCTTGCTCCATCTGATCTTGCACATGCTCGGGGATGAACTTGGCCCGAAAGAGCCTCGCGAACTCGTCCCAAGCAACGTCGATAGCTCCGTCCTCAAATCGGGTACGCAGCAATGAACCCACCATACATCAGCTCTTTCCTGCAATACACCTTCGTAAGCTCCACTAACAGTTCTAACTAAACAAAACATGCAATCATACAAATCAACACATACCTGTAGCATGTAGGTGGCCAATGTAACCTTATCCTCCTCTGCACACCTGATGGCTCGGAAGATCTTTTCTATCTCCCTCATCGAGCTTTCAGCCAACACAGATCGCTCTCCCCCTTAAAAGAGGGTGGCAGCATCCTCTTGAATCTCTCCATGGTAGAAGGTCCACCATGGTCCTGAGCTGCTACTTGAGCCTACTACAGTACACATCAAGCAATACACAATCAATATAATATCACACATTCAAATAATAGATAATAGTTCATTTATTGGTCTAACCTGAGCCTCCAATTGAGCCTGGAGTGCTGCCTGGGTATGAGCCTGCGTCTGCATGGCTTGCACCAGACCTTGCATGAATACTCCATAGTCCACAGGTGGCGGTGGGGGAAGTACGGACTTGGGGTGCCGGGGCCTGCTGCTCCCCCGCTCGTCACGTCGCGGCTCGTCCTCACGGGCCGGCGCTCCGCCACGCCTACCTCTCGAAGCCATGGCTGTATAAATTCAGCACCATTAGAGCTAGTCACTAGTTTCCTAACCATTTTCTTATCTATTTCATTCCTTATTATCATTCTACACATGTGGACATACTTAGCATGCAATGGGGATGATGACTTAGGTTATTCATGTGCAATCTAACCGGTTGCTCTGATACCAATCTCTGTGACGGCCCTCGGTACGGTTATACCAACCCACGTCGGTATAGCGAGCGTTGCCACAGTGGGACATTACCCAACAATACATTCAGCTGAGATACACGTGAATATAAGAACAGAGTAGCGGAAGTAAAAAGAACTACTGTCTTCATTCATTCATCATCCACATTTAGCATACATGAAATTGCAATAACATTAAAGAACTTAAAAGTTCACATAATTTAAATTGCTGAAAATTTAATACATAGATGTCCACCATTATACATTCTTTCCATGATAACGCTAATACAACGTTCAATTTACATACTATGAAACGCAAAAGTCACAAAACTCCAAAGACTAATCTCCGCGCTCGGAGTCCGTCTCCACCGTCTCCTCCAACGGTGCCACGTCACCAACTACACCTGTACGCCGAAGCAAGTAGTGAGTCTAAAGACTCAGCAAGTAACACCACTCATACCATACACGTACATGTCATAGTAGGCTCTACACACACCATTGCAAAAACTCAACATGTATCATGCTTAACGTTTGAAATGAATAACCAACCATGATAATTCTATAAGTAAACACATGATGCATGCTTTCAGATTTCCTTATCAAGATAAATTCCTAACACGTGTCCTCTAATCATTCTACTCATGAAATTCTACTTTGCATTTTAACTAAAACATGAAAGCACTTAGCATGATTATCCTACGTACATGAAACAAAACACACCTAGCATGGAATCTACACATTCTTGTGCATGTACACGAACATTTTACATACTTTAACTTGCTGGTTTTCACATGATTTAGCAACCATAACCCTACACATGAGAGCTACAATGTTATTTAAAATACAACATGTGAACAACCAAACATGAAATTTTGTGCACATACTTGTTAATTGTCCCTAGCATGGATTCTAGGCATTTTACACATATAAACATGATCCTAACATAATGAAGCTACTGATTTAACATGGTTTCAGATTTGTCACAACATGGATTACAATATCATATCCTCACATTTTGGTCTCACATTTTCTTTACACAAATTTCCAATTCACATAAATTGCACTTTACACATACACATTACACATTGTTCACTTTCACATTAACACATGAACACATGCACATTTACACATTCACATTTACACTTTCACATTTAGTGCCGTGACACATAGTCCAAACCACCAAAGAAGGACACAACACATCACATCACATAGACGCCATCTAGGCAATACAATGGCGACTCTTGGACTGCGCAGACCGGGAGAACAAGTCTCCACCCTAACCAGTGGTACTTGTCCACCTCCAGGATTTCCCCCTAATGCCCTTAGGGTCACTTACACATTGAACCTTCTCAGGGGGACTTTTCCTGATACGGTTCCACTGCCCTCTGTGGAAGCAATGTCACACTTGGCACAATTTACACATTACACGTTTTTACCGTTTTTAACACATAAGTTTACACATATCACTCTCATTTCATTCACTTTCTCACTCACATGCACATTTCTCTATTTTTCCTAACATGGCACTACAATTTCAAAATCTAGCATTCAGAAATTACGCTATCAGGTGGATATACACCAAAATCATTTTACATTGGCATGCATTAATTCACATTTACATGGAAAATTCATATTGTATCATCTACTGGTCCAAATGACCTGAAATTTTAACCACAAGCTATTTTCGGTTTAGGATTCCTCATGCAAATTTTCAGATTTTTCTGAACTAAAACGAATTTCAGAAATTCAAACATCCATTTCTCATGCCATCCACCATTCAACTTAACATGGAATTGTACAAAATCACCATCTTAGCAGCTTACTGTCTAAACCCTAGCATGCATGGAAATACGGAATTCATTCCCGAATTTATTGGACAATCCATTAATTTATGGAAGATTTATCATGACCTAGCATGATCTCTATTTTTCCTAAACAAATTTTGCAATAATTCACACAAGCATGGGAATAATCTCAGAAATTTAGAACAGGGACTGAACCTCACATGCATAATCCTCACAAATTAGGGCATTTAGACTTGTCCTAAATCATGCAAACATGGTTTAACAAGATTAAAATCATCACACATGTATCTTCATGAAATAATTAAGTCCTATCATTCGTGATAATCCATCCACACACCACATCCATCACATCAACAATATACATAGCATATAAGATTTACAGTATATCCTCATCGTGAAACATATCGAAAATAGTCGTATAGAAGGGCAGAACAACTTGCTGTTCTGCTCAGATGAGCTTGGCGGCAAGCTATGGCCGTTAATTTCATGTTAGCGGCATCATCGATGGACGCTAAGCATGATCTTAGCGGCAATGGGTATTGCCGTTAATGTCAGGTCTGTGCAGAACACAGACCCGAGCTCCAAAGATGGGTGAATTTGGGGGTCTAGGACACGAGGGAAAATACATAAAATTTGTAAAACCAACCTAGACACATACAGGGACGTTATGAGTAGGGTACTTGCCTCTTGTAAAACTCCAAGGGATCTAAATGGGTCAGAAGCTCTCCTTGAGCAGTCCCAAGAAGCCTCCAAAAGAGCTCTCCTCCCGGTTCTAGGTCGATGCAGGTGCTAAGCCAGTGGTGGAAGCCATCTCCTTGGTTCCCTCTAACCTCCAGTTGCAGTAGAACGCCAGATGAAGCCTTGGATCGCCAGATTGGAGCCTCCAAAGTCCAGTCTTTGCAGAGCTCCGAGGTAGGGTTTTCTCTCCTCTTCCTCTCTTGTAAAAAGGCAAGGAGAAGGGTTGGGGGAGCAAATTTCGGGTTTAGATATATGGGAGAGGCTTCTCCTGACCCGAAATGCTGATGTGAACCCCATTCAGGCCGTTGGAGACAGCTCCCCAATGGTTGGGGTAGCTTGTTCCCGGAATTCCGGGCACTGCAACGCATGCAGGTCAGAGAAGTTGGCGTCCACATCGTTGGACGCTGGGATTAGTGTTGGCGTCCATAGGGTGGACGCTGACATCACATCGACGTCATGCTATTGACGCCAATATGGCTTTCGGCCAGAAGTTTAAAACATGCAGCAACCCATGCACATCATGTATATTTACATGTAATATCTATATAGTTTTGTGCACACACTACCATCAAGCATTACATACATTAATTATACCTAAGCTATACACATACACACATAAGTATACCACTAATACATACGTAGATACATACATACGTACATATCGACACAAATTATTTACATGCAATAATGCAGCAAAATTCGAGGGCCTTACACCCTCTCCCCCTTAAAAGAAACTTCGTCCTCGAAGTTAGAACGACACTACTCAAACAAAAAGGATACTTCTTCTTCATCGCATCCTCAAGCTCCCAAGTAGCCTCCTCTCGTGAGAAGTTCCGCCATAGGACCTTCACCGACGCAATACTCTTGTTCCGGAGATGCTGAACCTTCCGGTCAAGAATAGCTACTTGTTGCTCGACATACGAAAGATCTGGCTGGATCTCCACTGGCTCATGACTAATCACATGAGACGGATCTCGGACATACTTCTTGAGCATAGATACGTGGAATACAGGGTGAACGCTAGCCAAAGCTGGGGGTAATGCTAGCTCATATGCCACGCTGCCCCACGTCTGAGAATCTCATATGGGCCAATGAACCTAGGGCTCAACTTACTATGCCTGCCAAATCTGACAACACCTCGAGTAGGCGATATCTTCAAGAAGACATGATCGCCAACCTCGAACTCCAAATCCTTTCTTCTGTTGTCGGCATAACTCTTCTGCCTATCCTGAGCCGCAACAAGCCTCTTTCTGATCAGCTGGACCTTATCCGAAGTTTCCTGGACTAACTCCGGTCCGATCAACTGCCTATCACCAGTCTCCTCCTAACACAAAGGAGATCTGCAGGGCCTACCATACAACGCCTCGAATGGAGCCATACCAATACTCGCATGAAAGCTGTTGTTGTATGCGAACTCCACAAGAGGTAGATGACTCTCCCAATCATCCTTCCAATCCAGAACACACGCTCTCAACATATCCTCGAGCGTCTGGATAGTCCTCTCGGACTGTCCATCGGTCTGGGGATGAAACGCCGAACTGAGCTTCAATTCTGAACCTAACGCATCCTGAAGACCCTTCCACGGCCTTGAAGTGATCTCGGATCTCGATCCGAAATGATCGACTTCAGCACACCATGCAATCTAATGACACTACTAACATACAATCTAGCTAAACTCTCTACTGACTGCTTCTTCTTCATAGGCAAGAAATGAGCAGTCTTCGAGAATCTATCTACAACTACCCAAATCGAGTCATTGCCCCTTCTAGATCGAGGCAAACCCGAAACCAAGTCCATAGTGACAGCTTTCCACTTCCATACTGGGATATCCATCCTCTGCATAAGGTCAGATGGTCGCTGTTGCTCGGCCTTCATTTGCTGACATACTAGACATCTAGACACATAATCCGCAACATCCTTCTTCATGCCGAACCACCAAAATGATCTCTTCAGGTCTTGATACATCTTAGTGTTACCCGGATGAATAGAGAATCGCGATCTATGAGCCTCCGCTAACACATGCTCACGGACATCTACTAAATCAGGGACACAAACACAGAGCTGAAATCTAATCACACCATCCTCATCTCGAGCAATGCCTGCCTTGCCCACTAACTCTAAGAGTCTAGGGTCGCTCCCTGTCGCTCAATCACCTCATCCAAAACCGAGGACCTAAGAGATAACTGAGCTACAAAAGCCTGACATAGCGATGGCTCTAACTCAGTCAACGCGCAAGCCGCATCCTCCAACATCTTTCAGTCCTGCTGGAGAGATGGTCTCTTTCTACTCAGCGCATCTGCTACAACATTCGTCTTTCCAGGGTGATACTGAAGGTCGAAGTCATAGTCCTTCAAGAACTCAATCCATCTTCTCTGCCTCAGGTTTAATTCCTTTTGGGAGAAAAGATACTTCAAGCTCTTGTGGTCGGTAAACACCTCAAATCTGACACCATAAAGATAGTGCCTCCAGATCTTTAGTGCATGCACCACTGCTGCGAGCTCCAAGTCATGAGTCGAATAGTTCTTATCATGCTCCTTTAATTGACGAGAAGCATAAGCCACTACCCTTTCTTGCTGCATTAGCACACAGCCCAAACCAATCTGAGACGCATCCGTATAAATGGCAAAGCCCTCTGGACCACTAGGCAATACCAATACCAGAGCAGAAGTAAGCTTAGCCTTCAATAGCTGGAAGCTACGCTCACATGCCTCAGACCATACGAACTTCTCACCCTTCCTAGTCAGCTGAGTCAAAGGGGCGGCGATGGATGAAAATCCCTCAATAAATCGCCGATAGTAACCAGCTAAACCAATAAAACTAAAATCTCCGAAGCGGTCTTGGGAATCTCCCAATCCATAACTGCCTGGACCTTCGCTGGATCAACTGCAACACCAGCGCCGGAGATAACATGCCCGAGGAAATGAACCTCGCGCAACCAAAAATCGCACTTGCTGAACTTGGCATACAGCTTGTGCTCACGAAGAACCTCTAACACTACCCTCAAATGCTGACGGTGGGTGGCCTCATCCGAGAGTAGACCAACACATTGTCAATAAACACCACGGCAAAGCTATCTAAATAAGGCCTAAACACCCTGTTCATGAGGTCCATGAACGCTGGCAGGGGCATTGGTCAATCCGAAAGGAAGGACCAAGAACTCATAATGTCCATAACGGGTTCTCAACGCCGTCTTGGACACATCCTCACTCCGAATCCTCAACTGATGATAACCAGATCACAAATCAATCTTAGAAAAGACTGATGCCTCTCGCAACTGGTCAAACAAATCATCAATACGAGGTAAGGGATACCTGTTCTTCACAGTCACTTGGTTCAACTTCCTATAGTCAATGCATAACCTAAGTGACCCGTCTTTCTTCTTGACGAACGATACAGGTGCGCCCCAAGGGGAAACACTAGGGCGAATAAATCCCTTATCAAGCAACTCTTGCAATTGCCTCCTCAACTCGGCTAACTCCGCAAGTGCCATCCGATATGGAGCCTTCGAGATAGGAGAGATGCCCGGAAGCAACAACTATGGTAGACTCTATCTCTCTATCTGGTGGCAATCCACTAACGCATAGTGCTCCTCTAGCCAATCCAGACCAAGAATAGCATCATAGTCCTTCATCTTTAGCAAGAAGAAACACCCATCTAGGACTCTATCCTCAATGCACACGGGTAACGATGGAATGCACTTCCTAGTCGATACCGTACCCGAGGGTGTGCACAGACAAAGGGACCTCTAACTCCTCAGACTCTATGCCTGACTCTAGGGCTAACTGCCTAGCGAACCGCTCGGAAATGAATGAGTGAGTAGCACCCGTATCAAACAAAACCCGAGCGTGCGCACCTAAAAGCAAAACCGTACCTTCGGTGACATGCTCCGCCTGCTCGGCGTCCTCGCGAGCTAAAGCAAACACTCGAGCTGGGGCTCGAGGCCTTCCTGGTCTTCCTATAGCTGGAGCGGCTGCCGCTATTGCTGGGCTTGCACTCTGTGCTGAACTCCTTGCTGAAGTCTTGGGCAATCTTTGATCTTGTGGTCGCTGCTCCCGCACTTCAAGCACTTGCCCGTAATCATCCAACACTCGGTACACCATGTGTCTTCCCATAGTGGGGACACTCTTTCTTCACACCAGGGAACGTACAGAAGGTACCTGAGAACTGCCGACTGTTATGGATCGTTG
>CM024761.1:58783544-58996044 GCA_014218235.1 Colocasia esculenta
CCTCTCCTCCTCCACCCTCCCAACCAAACCCATTTCTTAGACCTATCCCGAGGTCAAACTTGAAGACATGTCTTTGAGTCCCTCTGGGTCTCAAGCCTCCTCTTCAAGATCATCCAAATCTAAGTTCACAACCATGCACCCATTGAGCCTAAATACCCCCCATTGACTTACCACTTTCTCTGCCACCCAAGAGCAGAGATTTACAGAGAGTATCTCAAATTTGGGAATATCATATGGCTCTTGGACTCCCAGCTCTGGACCTCAAAGAATGGCACTCCTCCTAGTGGATCTGAAACAATTGATGGCAAAGGACTGCAACATATTCTCTATACAACTGAGCATCTGACACAGGACTAGTGACTTAAGCAACATTCAGATGATGCCAGAGATTTCTTCAGGACCAATGATCACAGAGTTAGAACACAGGCCGACCAGCACGCAGTTTGGATGAATGGTTTGAGTAGCAAGCTCACTTTGAGCACAATGATTATCTTGAACGGATGACAAGCCAACTTACAAGGCTCCTCCTCTTCAACAGACAAATGTTGAATCTTAAAATCCCTCACATCTCTTATCATCAGTATGAAAGGCTTCTTAAATTTCATGCTCATCCTGATCCCTCTACCTCTCACATTCCTCAGCCTGATCTCTATCCTTCTCTCATTGATGCCATTGCTATCAGTCCGCAATCTACAAAGATTCTCACAATGGCCATAAGAACTCAATGCAAGAAACTAGTTAAATATCAAATTTCTCTATCACGGTTCAAATGTCTCCTTCTTATTGCCAGAAAATACTCCTCCCTTACTCATTCCATTCATCTCATTTTGCACAACTAGAAAGACTTTCTCTATATGAATGTCACAAATCCTACTATACTCTGTCTACTGAGTACACTTCCTTTGAAGGTAATATTGATGACTATTTTGCCCACAATTATGCCACCTTAGGGGAACATTCCACTCCAATTTGGACTGACAGATTTATTCTCTACTATAAAGCAAAACATGATGCCCAGAAAGCCTACTACTTATGGGCCATGACTTCTACCTTCTTCTTCCTTCAATCAAAAGACAAGAGTTTGTTTTTATCAATTCCAACTCACACCTCCAACTAACCCACTATCCATACTCTTTACAAAAGGCATCTTGCATACCTTAAATGCTCTCTAGGTCCAAATGCCCATATGGACTTCACCCTTTTTGATAGATGCCTACATAGCACTAAGCATAACCTTCACAAATTCCTCCTTCCTTACTATCAAACTTTTTCTTCCACCCTGTGCTTAATTGATGATGAGTTGTCACTCCCTTTTTGTTGACATGACGAAAAGGGGGAGAGATGTAATGCAACTCTGTAATGTAAAGGGGGAGTTCAATTATAAAAGAAAGGAGGAGAAACCTATGAAACTTCATGACTCTTATGTGTGAATATATTTGCCTTGTTGTTGCATTTTTTAATATTTGTATTTTGTCATCAAAAAAAATGGGGAGATTGTTGAACCTCTATCCAAAATATACATTGAATATTTAAAGATTTAATCCATATCATATAATAGTTTGAACAGAAATGAGTAATTAGAAGAGGACTCTCACAATCACAATCTAAGCCTCGGGTCTAGCGCTAGAGCTCTGCTAGGGTTTTTGTCGCCGCCCTGGGCGGATGGCGGCCGTGGTGGCTGGCCCTTCCTCTGATGCTGGGGAGAGCCACGTTCAGAAGGATCTTGGCGTCCGTTCCTTCGCTCAGGTTCTCACGGCTTCCCTGGAGCTTCCCTCGGTGGATATTGCAATCCATGAGCCTTCTTTTAAGACCAAGGAGAGCCTGCCTA
The DNA here is from genome assembly GCA_014218235.1 of Colocasia esculenta. NCBI lineage: Eukaryota > Viridiplantae > Streptophyta > Magnoliopsida > Alismatales > Araceae > Colocasia > Colocasia esculenta. Next base: position 58,785,373 of record CM024761.1, read on the forward strand.
TTTTTTCTCTAAGGAGGAGATTGTGGCTTCTCTGTCGCCTTTTGAATTTGCAGTCGTGGCCAAAACTACCTATGGCACACCAGCTGTCCCAGATATCAGGTCGCACCTTACCTCTCGTTGTGGTCTTAAGGGTTCTTTCGTTCTCAGTGCCCTGGATAATATCCACCTGCTCTTGAGGTTCAAAACTCAGGATGATTACCTTCATGTCTTACTTCGGGAGTCTATCTATATCAAGGGAAGACTCTTTAGGTTCTTTAAATGACACCTCTCTTTTCTCCCTCAGAAGAACCGTCGATCCATCCTGTATGGGTAGAATTCCCTGTGTTACCTATGAATCTCTATCAAAGAAATTCTTGTCTTCCATAGCTTCTATGTTGGACCGATGTTGCAAATAGCTCATGCAACTGAATATCTCATCAATACCAAGGCGGCTAGGGTTTGTGTGGAGTTGGATCTTCTTAAACCCAGACAAGATCAGTTGTGGATAGGCATGGGAAATCTGGGTGGAATCTGGTAGGAGATGATTTATACCAATCTTCCCCACTATTGTTCCCTCATTAAGCGGCTTGGACATGATCAAGAGGCTTGTGGTTCAAAGGCGCCATCCTCTTCTGCGGCTACAGGTCGAGCTCCTATTCCTTCCAGGACTACGTTGTCAGGAAAAAAATGGACACGGCTTGGATTCCAGCTGGTAAAGGGAAAGAAGTTGTTATTGAGAATAATTGTGTTTCTCTCTGTGTTTTCTGGCCCCGAGCAATGGTGGCCCTAAGGATGTTAACATTGAAGTTGCACTGGTTTCCAACACTCTGGATCTACAGGAGGTTTCTACTCCGAGTTCTAGGGTGGGGATCCAGCCTATCTTGGACCTGGGTCTGGGTGGTTCTGTAGATGGATTGATGGTGGAAGGAGCCCTGTTTCATGAGTCGCTTCCCGGGATGATCTGCAACCTTCTGCTATGGAGGAAGTCATACGGCAGGACATGAGGGACGTGCATGCTTCTCTTATGCGTGAAGTCGGTTCCACAGAGAACGCTGCTGGAAATAGGGACACAGGTCAAAATATGCTATCTTCGGCTCTTAAAACTAATGCTTTTATGCCTTCTTATAACCTAAAAGTAGATCTCAACGTTGGCTTGGGTGGCAAAGGAGGAGTTACTACGTAGGCTCGTGCGAAATCAGTGGAGGGCATCCGGGATTCATCTTTTCCATGAATTCTATTCTTATCTGGAATATTCGTGGGGCTGGTACCCAGCATCACGCAGGTATCTTAAAAGGTTACTTGTTGAGAATAAAATTAGTTTGGTTTTGGTTGCTATCTGCGAACCAAAAATTCCTATCTCTCGGGTTGTTTCTCTTAGTAACTCATCAGGTTGGGGTGGTATGCTGGCAATAATGAGGCAGACTCTAAAATATGGGTGTTCTGGGAGGATTCTATTGATATGACCATTGTTGACTCCTCTGATCAGTACATCACTCTTGCCTATATGGTGAATAATACCTGCTGCATGTACTTCTCCTTTGTTTATGCTTCTTATGATCATATGGAGAGGTGTTCTTTTGTGAGATCCCTCAAATTTGGTGCATAATATTGTTTATTCTGTGCATATAAATATATTTATTAAATTATGTGAATTATATTTATTTAAATGTGCATATGGTATTAAGTATGATGTGCATATGGTATTTATTTATTCTGTGTATGTGTGTTTATTTAACTATTTCTGTGTTCTGGCCGAAATTCTTCTTAACGTCAACATCTCTTGATGTTAAGAGTGAGTAGACGGCCAAAAGTGTGACGTTTACTGTCTGACCGAAAAATCCTGACGTTGACTTCTGGTCAATGGCAGTGAGCTGGACGTTTACTTCTCCAATTTTGTTGTGATTTCAGATCTGGAAACGGCTGTGTTTCTTGCGGTTTCGGATTAGGAAACCTAGCCCTAACGGTAGGATGACTTAACCCTAAGTGCAATCTAACCCATCAATCTATAAAACCTAGTGTTTTCAGCGAGATTAGGTCTTTGGCTCATGAGGAAAATCCTAGGGCTTTTGTGGGAAATTCTGATCTTTGGCGAGCTTGATCCGGCTATTGGAGAAGTCGTTTGGCGATCTGCATCGACTGGGAGGTGCTCTTGTGATTGAGGAGGCTTCCCAGACTCCGGAGGATCATCAGCAACAGCAGGAAGACCGGATCTGGGAGGAGAATCTCACCTTCTTGGCTTGGCCAAGGAGGGCTTCTTCGACTAAATAATCCCTCTAGAGATTTATTTCCAGGCAAGTAGCTTAAGGTTTCACTCCGTGGACTTATCCTTTAGGTTTTGCAATTTTACAGATTTTTATTTCATGCCTGGACCCCCAAAATTCTTTGTTTTCTGTGTTTCGGTCTGCACTGTGTGCAGACAGGAGATTGACGGCCACTTTGTTGCCGCCAAGATCCTGGGTCAATGGCAGGCGATCATGTTGTTTACCCCTATTGGCGTCCAGACCCTGGACATCAAGTTCTTCTGATTTTCCAGAACAGTGTTTGACTGCATGTGATGTGATTTTTCGGGTAAAAGTGATTACATGTATGTGTTTAGAAAATGTTGTCCTGTCTAATATGTTCAATTGATCATACCATGAAATCCTGATAATTTCTTGATTATATGCTATTTTTAGAAATTCTGTTATGGGGAAAATACACATGTTTTAGTAGAGTTAAATTCAAAGTAAATGTGTGCGATGAATGTTGTCATCTTAGATATTTTCCCTGAATATAGGACTACTGTATGCATGTTTCAGGACTGTTAGATTCGATGGCCTACTGTCTATCATGCTTAAATGAATTATCTTGTTAAATTACATGTAATCTCTGTTAAATACGAAAAATAGTTGTATTATTCTTAAAATTCTGAAAAATTACTGATATGTTCTATGTGCTATATCTACCTTGTGGTTAAATTTGGTCATGTTCTGATTACTGTGAAATTAGTTTTGAATTTCTGAAGCTTTCTATACCATGTGTGAAGAATAGATTTCAATTATGTTTTAAAGCATGATTAGCAGTATGATTTGGTTCTGTTACTGACTGTTCATGATTAAAATGTGTATTTAGAAGTGGTTTATAATTGATCCATGATATGTGAGTGCATGTGCATGGAAAGTGAGAGAACATATGGCATGTGTGTGTAAAATGTATTATGTGTAAAGATAAAATGTGTGCCAATAAGACACTGCCACCATAGATTGCGGGAGTTTGTACTGTAGTAGCCTCTACGGGAAAGCTCAAATGTGTTACGTGATCGTGATACCCGGGGCAACGGGTCGTGTGAAATCCTAGAGGTGGACAAGTTCCACTGGTAATGGTGGGAGGGCTTCCCCGGTTCTGCAGTAACCAAGACTTGGTCACTTTGCCTGGTGATTAAATACGTAAATGTGTTAAGTGATCTTTCTAGTGGTGGTTTGGGCTATGTCTTGGCAATGTGTAAAAGTGGTTATGTGTAAAATGTGTAAAGTGATATGTGAATGTGGCACGTGGTAACTGTAAGTGATGTGACAAGTGATACGTGAACGTGTAAAGTGAAAACCATGTGAAACTATGTGTAAGTGAAAGTGAATGTTAATGTGAAAGTAGGTGCATGTGAAAGCCAAGGTAAAAGTGCATGTGTGCATGTCATGAGAAAATAATGCATGTGTTAATATGAATTTTGTTAATTGTGATATCATGTTTAGTACCATGTGTAGGTGTATGTTATTATGTCCATGAGATAGAAATTGCTTGATAAGCATATGTTTAGTATCATGTTATAAAATGAACATAAGCCATGTGTTAATGTTATATGAAACTATGAAAAGAAAGCATGTGATTAGATGATTGATATCATTTAATACCATGTCATAATTAGCAATGGTTAGAATTCTTGTCTTACATGTGTTAGTATAGTTTTGTTTAAAATGATTCCATGTTAAATCTATGTTATAGCATGAGTATGTAGGAGTTTAATTGTTAAATTCTAGTAAGTTAGTAAAGTGTTAAATTGTTAGAGAGCATGTGTGGTAAGTGCATGGTTTGAAGTTTTAAGTTGCTTGCTGAGTCTATTATGTAGACTCACCCTTGCTAAACATTTCAAGAGGTTTGGAAGCTGAGGACTTAGCAAGATCAGACGTGGAACGTGAAGAATAGACTCAAGACTTGTAATTTATTTCCTAGTATGTAATGCAATTGTAATTTGAACTTTGGCTATTTTGTAATTGGAAAACTGGCTATATGTTTATGGATGTTATATTATGTCATTTCTTTTGGACTATATAGACTGTGGTATGTGGATTAAAGTTGATGGAATAAAAGTTATTTAAATTCCGCTGCAATATTCCTTTCTATTTGTGTATATCTCAGACCATATGACTATCGTTGGGGTTTTCTTCCCTGTAACGACTTGCTCTCATCCGATGTGGGTTGGTATAACCGTACCGGGCAGAAGTGGGCCGTTACAGGGATGGTATCAGGGCTACAGGGTTTAGGTTATACATGGATAGCCATCAACTTGATTCACATCTCAAAGTCTTTGTAGTGGATAGCCAGATCCATGGAATAATTAAGATAGGACTAGAAAGTGATAAGATGAATGCATGATAATATGCTAGGTGTAGTAAAATGGAGCTTGACTTGGTATTTATTTGTAGGCTATGGCTGGAAGGACTCGCCATTCGAATGTACCCATTCAAGATGAGGAGCCAAGGAGGAATGCAACTGAGTAGCTGAGAATGCCAGCACCTCAGGGACCACCTGCGCCACCCCCGCCACCGTTGGGCGACTACGGCACATTCATGCTAGGGCTTGTACAAGTGATGCAGACTCAAGCGCAAACGCAGGCAGCTCTTCAGACGCAACTTCAGGCTCAAGTTCCAGCACCAGCTCAGCAGGACCGTGGTGTAGGAGGTGTGTCAGTCATGGAGAGGTTTAAGCGAATGGCTCTGCCTTCTTTTAAGGGGGAGAGTTAGCCATTGGTTGTAGAGAGTTGGTTTAGAGAGATCGAGAAGATATTTAGAGCCATCAGGTGTGCAGAGGATGACAAGGTCAACTTGGCAACGTACATGCTTCAGGAGCGAGCTGATGTGTGGTGGTCTTCTGTTCTTTGCACACAGTTTCAGGGTTTGGAGCTAGAGGTGACTTGGGAAGAGTTCGTGCGGTTGTTTGAGGCTAAGTATGTTCTCGAGCACATCCAGGACAAGATGGAGCAGGAGTTCTTGGCGTTGACCCAAGGTTCTATGTCAATCCTGGAGTATGAGGCTAGATTCGTGGAGTTGTCGAGGTTCGCACCGCACATAGTTGCTGATGAGAGGCACAAGGTAAAGAAGTTTGTAATGGGGCTTAGACCATCATTGAGAGCCAGACTTGTAGCTTTTGACCATAGGACTATGGATGTGGCTCTTAGTGCGGCATGTAGGCAAGAGAGTGAGATGGAAATGTATCAGGAAGAGAAGAAGGCTCGGATGAAGAGGTTACCAGAACCTTTCCAACGGCAGAACAAGAAGATGAAGAAGCTCGTGGAAGATCAACAACCAGCTATAGTACCAGCAAAGTCAGCACCACAATTAGTAGCTTCTACAGGCAGCGAGAAGCCCGAGTGTGTACACTGCAGCAAGCGTCATGGAAGAGATTTGTGTTGGACAAGGTCGGGAGGTGTCTCAAGTGTGGCAGCCCAGATCATCGGATTAGAGAGTGTCTGAAGCTGAAGACGTTCATTCCACGAGGTGTTCCAGTAGCAACAAAGAAGCCAGCAGCAAGAACACAAGCACCGGCCAGAGTGTACGTGTTAACCGGAGACGATGACTATGACGTCACCACAGGTACATGATCTGATCTTCAAGGACGAAGATTCCTTTTAAGAAGGAGAGGGTGTGAGATCCCTCAAATTTGGTGCATATAATATTGTTTATTCTGTGCATATAATATATTTATTGAATTCTGTGAATTATATTTATTTAAATGTGCATATGGTATTTAAGTATTGATGTGCATATGGTATTATTTATTCTGTGTATGTGTGTTTATTTAAATATTTCTGTGTTCTGGCCAAAATTCTTCTTAACGTCAACATCTCTTGACGTTAAGAGTGAGTAGACGGCCAAAAGTGTGTCGTTTACTGTCTGACCAGAAAATCCTGACGTCAACATCGATTGATGTTGATTTCTGGTCAACAGCAATGAGCTGAACTTTTACTTCTCTAGTTTTGTTGCGATTTCAGATCTTGAAACGACTACATTTCTTGCGGTTCCGGATTAGGAAACCTAGCCCTAACGGTAGGATGACTTAACCCTAAGCGCAATCCAACCCATCAGTCTATAAAACCTAGTGTTTTCAGCGAGATTAGGTCTTTGGCTCATGAGGAAAAACCTAGGGCTTCTGTGGGAAAACGTGATCTTTGGCGAGCTTGATCCGGCAATTGGAGAGGTCTTCTGGCGATCTGCATTGACTGGGAGGTGCTTGTTGAGCAACTACCCCCAAGGAATTTAAGAATTTTCTTAAATTAATATATCTATTTTTTGCTATGACAAAACTCTTTAAAATAAACTTTCTACAAAGCAAATATATTAATTACATATCACAAAAATCATATCGGTATATTGCAGAATAATACCTCCATCCAAAAATTTCTTCTCTTTGTCCTACTGAATTCGACTGTTAACTTCGAATATCAAATCCGACTCCTTCAGAATCGAAGTTAAAATCTTCAAAATTTTTCTATGTTCACAACTTTATACTTGATTCGACTTATGTCTCTGACTGGTACAGTCGAATGCTTCATATAATCTTCTACTTGATTCGACTGATGACTCCGACAGTTACAGTCGAATGCCTTTCTATATCCGTATGTTTTCTTCAACTGCCGCAGTCGAATGCTTCAGTAAATAGTCTATATAGTATTCGACTACTGAAGTCAAATTGCCTTACCTTTTCAAAAGTCGAATCACATTTGCTATTTTCTTGTTAGATTCGAATTGCCTTGTTTTCTTAGAAATCGAATTACCTTATTTCTTTACTAAAGTCGAATCACTCTTACTTGTCCAGTCTAATTGCATGATCTTTTGAATTCGACTTCACTAATTAACTATGTACTTAAACCCTCTTCTGATCCTTTTTAGTCTTAACGTCTAATGCAAATTTATCTCCAAATCTTTCATACATCTTTTTAATGAACTTTCAATATCTTATTGATTCATCAAAACTGTCATTATCCTGTTATTTTATTATTTATTCTCTGTCAGAACAAGTCATATCAGTCTTAAAATATTCATTTAAATCCTGCGCATGACACTTCTGATATATTTTAAAAAAATAATCCTTGATTTGTTCAATGCCTTTGCTCCAGATTTTGCTGGATTCATTAGACACTATGCATTTATGAATTCTCAGGCGCATGGCATCTGACAGGACTCACCTACCACTGACAGACCCATACTTCACCTTTTTAGCATATCTGTCTGTCTACTTTTTCTTTCTGAAAGCTTGTGCATACGAGTTTCCATACCCATTTTCTGTACTTACCTGACTTACCTACCTCAAAGGTTTGGAGTTCTCTCTTCTTTCTGTCTTGCCTTTGTAACAGACATTTATTAGAGCACGTTTTCAGCATGACTCATTCACAGTCTATGATGACAAGAGCTTATCTTCTAGTTGTGAACGACTACTCCTCCTCTGAAAACTTTGGAAAAATGCAAAAAATTGAAGGACTTCTGAACAATAAGCTCATCAAGATCCAAAGGAAACTGGAGCTCTCTCCAAATGGTCAAATTACAAACGGCCACAAACTCCAACGGCTATTTTCTAAACGGCCATATTCTGAAGTGTATAAAAGGAGCTCAAGTTTAAAGAATACATACACACAGCAATAGGCAACTCAAGAAGAGAGCATACAAGCTTCATTCGAATTCCTTCAACTCTGACAAGCCCTTCTAAAAGCTAAAGTCTGAGAGCTTTTTCTTTATTAGAAGACTTTCTCTGAAGCTCTCCTAGTAGTGTTGGGTAGCAATTGTAATTGCTTACTTTCTTTAGTCCACCCTTAGATTTCAGATAGGATTTGTATCTCATCTCTGATCTTTGAATCCTTCTGAAGTTTGTGTTTGTGTTCAGACAAACACAAAGTCTTTTATTTCTTTGTGTAAATTCTGCAGAAGTCTGTTTCTGCATTGCCCCTCCTGTGTAGGAAAGGCCTTGTGAAAGGCAGTTGTTGTACCCCTGGTTAGGGAAGACTTGCTTGGGAGCAAGTGGGTTTGTAATTCCTCTCAAGGGTGAGAGAAGGCCAATTCATTGGCAGATAGTTGAAATCTCAAGTGGTTGGCTTGAGGACTAGATGTAGGACTTCCATGTGGAAGGGCGAACCAGGATAAATTCTTGTGCATTTATGTGTGATTGTTTCCGCCTTGTTTACACTTGAATCACACACATCACACTAAGCTCTAACAAGTTTATTTAGTGTTGTGCAATTTCAGAAGAAAATTTAAAAGAGAGAAGTCCTATTCACCCCCCTCTAGGACATTCTTAGTGTCATTTCGATCCAACAAGTGGTATCAGAGCGAGGTCTTCTCAGAAGAATCCAAGAGATTTGAGAAGAAATGTCATCCGAAGCTCACAACTATGAAGGCCAATCTATCACAAGGCCACCATTTTTTAATGGTGAAGATTACCAATACTGGAAGATGCGAATGGAGTGCTTCATCAGAGGTACTGACTTTGACCTATGGCAGGTAATAGAACAAGGTGACTATCAAATCATTGGTGAAGCTTCTTCCACTGGTCTTTCCATTGCAGATAAAAGAAATATGTCTTTAAATTACAAGCCAAAAAATTATCTTTGTTGTGCTTTATCTAAAAGAGAATTTAACAGACTTTCAGCATGTAAAACAACTAAGGAAATGTGGGATAAACTTCAAGTAACCTATGAAGGTACAGATAGGGCTAAACAAACAAGAATAGATATACTTGTATCCCTATATGAACAATTCAAAATGCTCCCTAATGAAAATATAACTCAAATGTATAACAGATTTTCAAACATAATTGTCAGACTAAGTTCTTTAGGAAAAGTCCTAACTAATGAAGAAACAGTTAGAAAAATCCTAAGATCTCTAACTAATGTATGGACCCCTAAAGTTACAGCCATAGAGGAAGCCCATGATTTAACACAATTGTCTATTGATAAATTAATAGGATCCCTCATGGCCCATGAAATTAATATGGAAAGGTTTTCTGAAAATTCCTCAAAAAATAAAATTTCCAATGCCTTGAAGATTGCAGATTCCTCCTCATCTAAAGACTTAAAGGAAAAATCAGATGACAGTGATGATGAGGCTATGCTTTCAAGAAAACTGCAGAGAATTCTTGCAAAGAAGAAGAAGTTTGGCTCAAAAAGATTTTTCAAGAAAGATAAGAAGAAAGAGCCAACTTGCTATGAGTGTAATCAGCCAGGACATTACAAATCTGAATGTCCTAAGCTTAAGAAGAAGGATCAAGCAGAAAATTCGACAAGAAGAAAGGCAAGGAAAAGAAGTTCTGAAAGTTCAAAAGAAGGCAATGGCAGCAACATGGGACAATGAAGAAGCAACAAGTTCAGAATCATCTAGTTCAGAATCAGAAGAAGAAGAGAAGGCAAATCTAGCCCTCATGGCAGGACTAGAACAGGTAAACTCAGAAACCTCATTCACTTCCTGTTCTGAATCCGATTCTGATAGCCGTGAAGATGCTTTCAATGAACTTTATGAAAATATAAAACTGTAGTAAAACAAATGAAAACTGTTAAACTAAATTTACTGAACCAAGAAAAGGCTAACACCTTTCTTAAAAATGAAACATAAAGGTTAAACAAAAGTTTAAGTGAAACTAAAAGAACCAATGAACTACTATGCGAAGATTTAAAAAATAAAAATAGCAAAATTTTGGAAATTGAATCACATCTTAAGGAACTTAAAATGAAGAAAAGTTGCAAGAGGAAAATAATTATCTAAAAGCTACCATAGAAAAGATTTCTAATTGTAAAACTTCTTTATTTGTTAATTTAAAAGGTTCTAGAATAGGAAAGAAGAAATATGGATTAGGATACACACCTCCACAAAATGAAGAAAACATTATTCATCCTCAAGTGTATCCAACCCCTAAATTTATAGCAGAATAGAAGTCAAAATACCAAAAAGATAAATCAGTATGTGTACAAACAAAAACAGAAATCTAACAATTTTGCATATATGAAGAATGCTTTAGATTTATGTTGTAGTCACTGTAATCAATTAGGACACACAGTAAGCACATGCACCACTAGATTTAAGATGGATTCCTAAAACTAACCTTCAAGGACCCAAGAAAATTTGGGTACCAAAGTTACAACCTGATTTTGTTTGCATGGTCGGTTGAGGGCATCCAAATGGTATTTGGATAGTGGATGCTCAAGGCACATGACAGGAGATAGGAAGTTATTCACAAGTTTTAGGGAAGAAAGTGGTCAAGTCACTTATGGTGATAATGGGAAAGGAAAACTACTAGGATGTGGAACAGTTGGTACTAAAGAAAAGAACCTAATTGAAGATGTCATGTATGTAGAAGGTTGAAGCATAATCTGATAAGTATTAGTCAGTTATGTGATAAAGGGCATTCAGTAAATTTTCAGAATGATAAGTGTATTATTCAGAAAGATAACAAGATTGTGTTCGAAGCTCAAAGAGTGAAGAATTTATACACATTGCAACTAGCAGAATTAAAGGAAGTAAACTTATGTCTTGCTACCACCAAAAGTGAAGAGTCTGATTTGTGGCATAGAAGACTTGGTCATGCAAGCACCTCAGTTATCAAGAAATTAATAAAGCATGATCTGGTTGAGGGGCTTCCAAAGATGAAACTTAAGAAATCTGGAATTTGTTCAGCTTGTGCTAAAGGAAAACAAACCAAGACTTCATTTCAGTCTAAAACAATTGTTACAACTTCCAAGCCTTTAGAGTTAATTCACATGGATCTATTTGGACCTATGAGGATAGTTAGTCTTGGAGGAAAAAAATATATGGCTATGTATTAGTCGATGACTACTCAAGGTACACTTGGGTATCTTTTCTACAAGCCAAATCAGAAGCATTTCAAGCATTTCTGAAGTTCAGCAAAATAGTTCAGAAAAATCAGAAATTCATATTACAAGCATTAGATCTGATCATGGAGGGGAATTCAAAAATGAAGAATTCATGAAGTTCTGTGAAGAAAATGGGATTGAGCATAACTTCTCAGCACTAAGAACACCTCAGCAGAATGGAGTAGCAGAAAGAAAGAATAAGACACTGCTGGATATGACCACAACAATGCTGAATGAGTATAACTTGCCAAAATATTTCTGGGCAGAGGCAGTCAATGCATCCTGCTACATCATCAACAGGTGCATGATCAGACCCATTCTAAAGAAGACTCCTTATGAACTCTACAAGGAAAAAAAGCCCAACATCAGTCATCTTCAACCTTTTGGCTGTAAGTGTTTTATTTAAATAATGGTAAGGATAATTTAGGAAAATTAGATGCTAAGAGTGATGAAGGTTTCCTGTTAGGTTATATTTCAAAACCTGGAGGTTATAAGGTATTCAATAGGAAAACATTAACTATAGAACAATATGTGCATGTCTTATTTGATGAAACTAACCTTCTATCAAAGGATAGAAGAAGAAGAATGTGTTGATGATCTTTGCAGGGATTTAGAAAAGACATCTCTTGAAGAAGAAGGTAAAGATGAAAAAATGGAAGATCCTCCATTAGAAGATCTTCAACAACAAGAAGAACCACAAGAAGGGCTACCTAGAGACTTAATGTAACATCGCGTGTTTTTCGGATCATCTTGGATCCGTCTTAGTAGGTTTGGTAGCCGATGTGTGGCCCATGAGTTTGAGTTTCAGGTGTTACGCGCGTTCTGAGGCTTGGTGGGCCACCAGGTTGGGCCCAAAGTGCTCACAGGTTTTCTTCCTGTGAACGTGACAGGGGTGTGTGTCGCGTTCTGAACGCGACAGCCCTGGTGGTTGCGTTCTTGTTACCGCGGTTGAGCAGTGACGTCTGCATGCGCGCCAAGTGTCCTGCGCTGGGTGGCCTACTGACGTCGGGCTTGAGAAGGCGACGGTCGCCTATGTCGCGTTCAGGTAGCGACGTAGGGCTGCATCGCGTTCTCAACCGCTGTGCGTTTTTAAGGAACCCCAGCCGAACAGAGCTTGGAGAAGCTCAGCTCGGCCGTGGGAGGCTGTTGCACGGGTTTCTTGGCGATTTGAGGTCCTGGTGGAGTTCTCGGCGCGTTCTCTCCGCGAGGACGTCGTGTGGAGCAGGGGAAATGCCGAGGGATCTCCGGTTTTCGCGTTCTTCACGAAGGTAGGGTGTTTCTACCTCGTTTGATTGTGTGGAATGCTCGTGGTGTGGATTTGATTCGTTTAAAGCTTAAAGAACATTAGATACCATGCTAGGGTATCCATTAAAGCATGTAAAATGAGAATTAATTGTGTTTTAAATGGTTTGGAATGGTGATCCGTGGAGTTTCTCCCGGATTAGGGTTTGCACCTGTGAAGGCGACAGACCTTGCCGTCGTGACAAGGTCGCAACAGGCCGACCCGTCGCGATAAGGGTTTCCCATAGTGACGGGTCAGGGCGTCGCATTCTGAAGGCGACCTGGCCCCTTGACGCGACCTCAGCTGAGAGGTCTGGACATGTATGCTTTTAGTGTTGTGGTTAAACGATTATTTGTATTTATTGTGCATGGCAATGACAGGTGGAGCCAGTGCACTTGTTACGCTCACGGAGCGTGTTGCTCACGAGATGGGCATGTTTTATGTGGTTAATGTGTTACGTACGTAATTGGTTTGGTGTTTACGTAGTATGTGTGGTGCATTGGCACCCGTAGCGCTCTTGGAGCGTACTGTCCATGTGTTGGACATGTTGTTTATATGAATGACATGTGGTGCACCTGGCTGGTGTATTATACACGTGGTGTCTACGTGGTTTAAATGTCGTGCATGTGGTTCATGTGTGCATGGCACATCGTACGTTATTGTGTTTATTGTATCTTAATTATTGTGTTAGTCCATGGTATTGTGGCGATGAGGTTCACGTCTAAACCTAGCCTTGATCCTTTAGGATCTTTTGTAAATTATAAGTGTAAGTATGATTATTATGTGATTGTCGTGGTCAGTGTTTAGTGTGACCTCCACTGTCACAAGGTGACCGATGACAGGCTGTGGTGTTATTATTAATATGGTTTATGTGTGTAATTGTGTAGGTTAGCTTGTAAGTCACAAGGTGACTAGAACAAGCTATTCCTAACATATGTACCGTAATTGGTAATAGAAAGTGTTTGTGTATATATCGTGATTTGTGCTAGCCGAGTGTGGTGGTCCGGCGCCTATTCCGGAATGCCTCTCTAGTCGGGTACCCCAGGTTCTTTGTGAGCCAGGCACGTTGTGTTTGTTGTGCCCGGGGTTTGTCCCGGTACAATGTGATACCGTAGAGGCCTGTGTCGTCTTCCTGGACACCCTCACTCTTGTGTTTGAGTTGTACATCTAGCTGAGGGAAAGACGGCAGTGGGACAGCGACTTCCCAGAGCTTGTTTTTAGTCGCTTGTAGCGTGCTTGTAGTTGGGGGTACGGACACCAGTAGTCGACACTGGTCCCCAGCTAGTCCTGTTTTCCAGTGCCTCACTTTAGGGTGCTCCGGCCAGAGACCCTTGAGGTGCCAAGCATGGACCTGCAGCTGTGTGTCTGCAGGTGTGGTGTTGGTTGGTCTCCACAGTTGTTTGACTTGTTCTCATGGAGCGACAGTTGGACCTTTCGTCCGTGACTGCGAGACTGAGAGGTTGTTCTTGTGTTGAGTTGTTCGGGTTGGATACTGGCCTGATCAGCCAGTAGTTCGTTCCCGTGTGGTGGCGTCGTTCTTTCCGACTCGTGCTTTGCCGGCTCTGGTTGAGGCTTGTGTGACTTGCCGGTTGAGGTTTCACCTGTAACGTTGTGCCTAAGTGATGGCACAGTAAAGTTGTGGTTCTGTGTGGTGTTTATCACCTACTTGTACCCTTCGTAAGGGTGTTTGTGTTGTGGTACCTTGAGGTAGCAGGTACCTATACCCTTCGTGGGTTGCTTTGTAGTTTTGTGGTGGTACATTGTGTACCAACCTTTTCAGGTACTCGTGTGTCGTGGAGGTCTTGTGGTTGACCTGCCACTTGTTGTATCCTATCCGTTTTAAGTAGATCTTTGTTTATGGTTTATTGTGAAATGGATTGGCTTGTGGTTGCCAATCCTGTTACCCTTTGTGAGTAATTTGCCGATGAGACTTGAGGTCTAGGCAAACTGTGGTTTGGTGGAGCTATGTTCTGTGGAGGTCGTATGATGGGACCTTCCACTTGTTGTGTTTTACCTTCTTTTAGATAAGCTTTCGATTATGGTTTTAGTATGTGATGGATTGACCCGTTGTAGCCGATCATGTTACCTGGTATGTGTAGCTTTTGGTATATCGTGGTTTGGGGTTTAATGGACCACACTTGGTTGGCTGTCCTATTACCCACGAGGTTGAGGTTCGCTTGGGAAGCTTGCAGCCTAGGCAGTGACTTGCCTGTGTGGCTTAAAGCGTGGGCGACCAGTTGTTATTATAGTTTGCCTGTAAGGCTTAAGGCTTAGGCGTTTCAGTTGTTGTGTGGACTAGCGATGTGAAACTAGTCCTGTTGTTTCTACTTACCTTCCGAGGTTATGTTTGATTAAGGTGTTTATATTTAATAGTAGTTTAAATTCAATTGTTGTGAGCATGAAATGGTTTGGCTATTGGTGTTGCCAATGAGACCCTCTGGGGTTGAGGTGTCTGTAGTTTTGTTGTTGTTTCGGGTAGCCCCTACTGAGCCTGTGACTTGTTAAGGCTCACTCCCCTACAGTTCTTTTTAGGGCTTGCCGTTTGTGTGGTGTGTGGAGAGGTTGTGGCAGACTCGTACCATCAGCAGTAGTGTAGTAGTTAGTGTTGTATGAGCTCGTGCTCCCTCAGGGTATGCCCCAGGTAGTTGTACTTTTTAATTGGACATGTAATTATGTAATGGGACAGTTGTAAATTGTTATATGCAGGTATGAGCACATGTACTTTCTTGTGTTTTATACTGTGTAGTAGTCTTTTATATTCTTACTGGACACTGGTGTGAGCTATCCCTTGTGAGACTTCGGTCCGTTCGCGGAAGGCGGATCTGGATATGGAGCCTTAATGGGCATAAATACCCTGGTCCGTCACAGTTGGTATCAGAGCATGGTCTAGTTAGAATATGAAAAGACATTGAAGTTACAATGTCCCAATACATGGATTAATGTCCACTGCTGGTAGTGAGTCTGTGGTTTTGTGTGACATAAAGTAGTTTTTACATGAGCTTTTGGCACATAAATCGTGTGTTTCTGTTTGTTAAATTGGCAGTTGTGAGCAGTTGTTGAGCCACAGCGTGGATAATGGCATAAGTTGTGTGGTTGCACCAGTATGCCAGGATGTAGTTAGAGTATAGTATTTAAAGGTTTTCAGTTGCAGAGATTAGAGGAGAAAGGTAAAGTAGTGCCCAGAGAGGGATATGCCTGATATATGTCAGTAAAGTACAGAGTTATCAGAGACAGATATAGGGTGTTACTGTGATAGATCGGCAGAATGTTACTAATAAGGAATAGTGTGTGTGTGATAAATTGCAGATGAGGGCCTTGGCAGAGGTATTATTTGAGATTTGTGTTAGTAAGAATTGAGAAGTAGCTTGAGTATAATGTGATTAATGCTCTGGCAAGTTGAGAATGATTAAGTGAGACAGGTTGACTTCAAATGAAGTGTGGGTAAATAGAAGAGCAAAGAATTATGATCGTCCGATGAGGATAAGGGTGTTTTGATAATTAGAGGTCTGAGCAGAGGTGGTCAGTTAAGCAAAGAAAGGGTAAAGAAGATCAGTACATAGTGGACTTTTCTGGCAATTCTGTAAGAAAGATATTAGTTTGGCAAGTAACAATTTATAAGAATTGCATAGATTGATTCGTTAAGGAATACAGTGTTTCAGATAAGGTTATTGTTGCAAGGCCCTCGAATTTTATTACATTATGAATTGCATGTAAATAATTCATGTTGTGTATGTATGTATGTATGTATGTATGTATGTATGTATGTATCTACGTATGTATTAATTAGTATACTTATGTGTGTATGTGTATAATTTAGGTATAAATAATGTATGTATTGTATGATGGTAGTGTGTACATGTTAATACATACATATGGCATGTATATATACATGATGTGCATGGGTTTCTGCATGTCTTAGAGTTCTGGCCGAAGGCCAGATTGGCGTCAATATCAACAGACGTCAATGCGGTGTCGGCGTCAACCACATGGACGCCAACACTAATCCCAGCGTCCAGCGATGTAGACGCTAATTTCTCTGACCTGCATGCGTTGCAGAGCCGGAAATTCCGGAAGCAAGCCACCCCACCCATTGGGGAGCTGTCCCCAACGGTCTGAAAGGGTATCACATCATCTCCTGCGTGGGTGAGAGGTCTTTGGCTATATACAAAGCCATTTTCGCAACTCACACCCTTCTCTTTGCCCCTTTGCAAGAGAGGAAGAAGAGGAAAAAGAGAAAACCCTAAAATCTTTGTGAAGAGCTCACCTTTGCAACCCTAAATCCGGCTACCTGAAGCTTGCACCGGCCATCTACTGCAGCAAGAGCTAGCTGGAGTGGAGGAGGAGGCTTCCCGACCTTATCTTGGAGCCATCTTCATCCTAGAACCCAGAGTGAAGCTTTTCTAGGAGCTTCTTGGGACAGCCCAAGGAGAGCTTCACCGAGCCCTAGATCCGTTTGGTGTATTTTCTAGAGGCAAGTACCCTACCCATAGTGTTCATGTATGTGTCTAGGATGGTTTTACCATTTTTATGTATTTTCCCTCGTGTCTTAAACCCCCAAATTTCCCCATCTTTGGAGCTCGGGTCTGTGTTTTGCACAGACCTGACCTTAACGGTAATATCCCTTGCCGCTAAGATCATGCTTAGCGTCCAACGATTATGCCGCTAACATTAATTAGCGGTCATAGATTGCCGCTAAGTTCATCTGAGCAGAACAGCAAGTTGTTCTGCCCTTCTATATGATTAATTTCGATATGTTTCACGATGAGGATATAATGTAATCTCTTATATGCTATGTATACTAGTAAATGTGGTGTGTGGATGGATTTTGTGCAAGGTGGTAAATGATAGAGTTTATTTACTCCATGGAAATACATGTATGATGAGTTGCTAATCTTGTCAACCCCTTGTTGTATGATTTAGGACGAGTCTGAATGTCCTACATTTTATGGGTCATGCATGTATTAGTCAGTCTCTGTTCTGAAATTCTGAGACTTTTCCTATGCTTGTGTGAATTAGTGAAAATGTTGTTTGGGAAATAGAAATCATGCGTGGGTCACGATAAATTTTCCATAAATTTGTGTATTGCCCAATAAATTCGGGAATAAATCATGTGGCTCTATGCCTGTTAGGGCTCAGACAGTGAGTTGTTGAAATTGTGCTGTGTTCAACTCCATGTTAAATCGAATTGCGGATAGTATGTGGAATTAATGTTATTTTCTGTAATTTCGTTTTAGCTTAGAAAAATCTGAAATTTTGCATGAAGAACCCTAAACCCGAAATTAGCCTGTGTTAAAATTTCAGGTCATTTGGACCAGTATATGATGCAATATGAATTTTCCATGTAAAAATGTGAAACTAATGCATGCCGTTGTAAAAATGATTTGATTTTGTATATAGCAACCTGATTAGTGAAATTTCCTGAGCACTAAATTTCTGTAATTGTAGTGTCATGTCAGGAAACAGAGCACCATGTGTGTGAATGAGTGAATGAGTGAGATGTGAGTGTCATGTGCTAAACTAAGTGCTTAAATCGGAAAACGTGTAATGTGTAATTGTGTCAAGTGTGACATTGCTTCCACAGAGGGCTGTGGAACCGTATCAGGAAAAGTCCCCCTGAGAAGGTTCAATGTGTTGTGACCCTAAGGCATTAGGGGGAAATCCTGGAGGTGGACAAGTACCACTGGTTAGGGTGGAGACTTGTTCTCCCGGTCTGCGCAGTCCAAGAGTCGCCATTGTATTGCCTAGATGGCGTCTATGTGATGTGATGTGATGTGTCCTTTTTGGTGGTTTGGACTATGTGTCACGGCACTAAATGTGAATGTGTAAATGTGTATGTGTTCATGTGAAAATGTGAATGTGAGCAATGTGTAAAAGTGCATGTGTAAAGTGTGAAATATGCGAATTTGAAATTGTGTAAAAATGTGAAACCAAAATGTGAGGATGTGAGTTTGTAATCCATGTTATGACAATCTGAAATCATGCTGAAACAGTAGCTTTACTATGTTATGATCATGTTTATGTATGTAAAATGCCTAGAATCCATGCTAGGGATAATTGTTAAGCATATATAAACAACTTCCATACTTGATTGTTCACATGTTGTGATTTAATCGTTGTTGTAGCTCTCATGTGTTAGATTATGGTTGCTAAAGCATGTAAAACCAGCAAGTTTAAAACATGTAAATGGTTACGTATATGTGTAGGAATGTGTAGATTCCCTGTTAGGTATGTTTTCCTTTCATGCATGCTCAGAAATTCATGTTAATGGCTTTCATGTCTTAGTTGGTTGAAGGTAGATTTCTATGTGAGGAATGAATAGAAGCATGTGATAGGTGATTCTATTTTTAGGAATCTGGAAGCATAGTCCATGTGTTTAAATTGTAGATTCACCATGATAGGTTGTAAAATTTAATGTCAAGCATGCTACATGTTGTGTCTTGTGAATGTGTATGTAGAACCTACTATGATATGTGCATGTACGGTATGTGTAGAATTACTTGCGGAGTCTTTTAGACTCACTACTTGCTTCGGCGTACAGGTGTAGTTGGTGACGAGACACTTGTGGAGGAGACGTTGAGACCGACCCCGAGCGCGGAGATTAGAGTGTTGGAGTACTTGTGACATTTTGTGATTTTCATAGTAGTAAATTGAACATTGTACTAGCATTATCATGGAAGAATGTATAAGTATGGACATCTATGAATTTATTTTCAGCAATTTAAATTATGTGGACTTTTAGTTCTCTAAATATTATCGAATCATGTATGTTAAATGTGGATGATGAATGAAATGAAGACAGTGGTTCTTTTACTTCCGCTACTCTGTTCTTATATTCACGTGTATCTCAGCTAAATGTCATTGTTGGGTAAATGTCCCACTGTGATGACGCTCGCTACACCGACGTGGGTTGGTATAACCGTACCGGTATAATGAGGGTCGTCGCAATTGTTGATTAGTAATTGATTGTAGTTTGAGAAGAGAAAAGGTAAAGTTTATGTTTGAAAAAGATTGAAGCTAAGATTAAGAATGTTCAGAGTAAGATAGAGTTATGTGGGTCAGAATGAAAAGGAATGGATTAGCTAAGAAGCTGTTGAGCAATATTAAGCTAAGTGGTATAGAGAAATCAGGCAGAGCTAGTTACGATATTTAAAGAGATTGACTTCAAATTATAGCTTTGGCAGTCATCAATGAAGAGTGTTTGTATGAATTGTTGTGTGAATGGTACAGTACAGGACGAATAGCTAAGAAATAGAATAATTGAGAAGAATACATGGCAAAGTTGGCAGATTATTAATTTGGAAAGGAAAGAGTATGATAGATTATGGAACAGATGTAATTGAAGGACTGAGGAAGTGATCAGTAAGAGTTTGTATGGCAGCACACAGAAAGTGGGTTAGTTTAAGCAGAAGTGTTTTCTCGAGGCAGTATTTTAAAATTGATATAATAATAAAAGGCAGGACAGTTAAGAATAATGTGCAGATCTGAGCATGGCTGAATGAAAATTGAAACCGTCAGGTATAGAAAGAAAAGAGTGCAATCAGATAAACAGTGAACGATTTAAGGTGCCATCTAACCCGATTGAAATAAAGTTAATATGCGTAAAGTCAGCTAAGCAGCATAATTTTTTTGAAATAAAAATGGAGCACCACAAAGATGAAAGCAGATGTTTTGAGAAATGATGGAAATAATGTGGTTAGTCAGCTAGAGGATGTAAATTGAAGTCAAAAAGGAATATGAAAATTAAAGTATGTTAGTAATGTAATGGTATGGTAGAATTCGGATTTTTTTTTAAAGATGTGGCACAATTAGAATTGAAGTATTGGAGAAAGTAGTTTGGAAATTTTGATATTGTTTTCCAGTATTGATTGAGTAAATAAAGCAATCTGTATTGAAATTAACCGGAATCAGAATAACGGTGAAAGTGCGTAGCAATTGTGAATAGTAATGGAAGCAGAAATTATGAAATATTTTGTCAAATATTTGTATAATCAGAGTGGCGCAGCGGAAGTGTGGTGGGACGCAACTCACAGGTCAGACAATTAAGTATGTGAATGCAGATAAAGCAGGATAATGGCTAGCAATGACAAGTGAGTAATGGAATGGCATTAAGAAACTCGAGAATTTAAGTAAGGTTTAGCACGAAAGAATATCCAAAGGTAGTGGAATAAAGTAAAAAGATTTGAGCAGAAAGAAATGGCCCAGAAAAAAATGTTGCAAACACAGCCCAGAAAATGTGAAAGTAGGTTCAGTCCAAGGAGATAAAGCGCCATTGGCAAGATAGAATCGCCTACAATTGAAAGGTAAGGAAAGGTAATGGAATCGACAGAACAGAGTAATTGTGAAATGAATTGAAAGAAAAGAAAAGAACAAAGTAAGGATGGAAATGGTCAAATGAGTCAGTTAGCGTAGATGAATTGAAAGGCTGATGAAGAGAAAGAGTATCCTTCTTGTTCTGTATATGATTTTATTTCTTTTTAGATGATAGTCCGGTTTATTGTGGTTTGTGTTGATTGTCGAGGACGACAGTTCTTTTTAGGTGATAGTAATGTAACGTCGCGCATTTTTCGGATCATCGTGGATCCGTGTTTAGTAGGTTTGGTAGCCGATGTGTGGCCCATGAGTTTGAGTTTCAGGTGTTACGCACATTGTGAGGCTTGGTGGGCCGCCAAGTTGGGCCCAAAGCGCTCACAAGTTTTCTGCCTGTGAACGCTACAGGGGTGTGTGTCGCGTTCTGAATGTGACAGCCCTGGTGGTCGCGTTCTTGTTACCGCTATTGAGCAGCGATGTCTACATGCACGCGCCAAGTGTCGTGTGCTAGGTGGCCTGTTGACGTCGGGCTTGAGAAGGCGACGGTCGCCTATGTCGCGTTCAGGTAGCGACGTAGGGCTGCGTCGCATTCTCAACCGCTGTGTGTTTTTAAGGAACCCCAGCCGAACAGAGCTTG
The DNA here is from genome assembly GCA_014218235.1 of Colocasia esculenta. Lineage (NCBI taxonomy): Eukaryota > Viridiplantae > Streptophyta > Magnoliopsida > Alismatales > Araceae > Colocasia > Colocasia esculenta. The sequence continues at coordinate 58,806,685 of CM024761.1, forward strand.
GAGAAGCTCGGCCGGGGGAGGCTGCTGCGTGGGTTTCTTGGCGATTTGAGGTCCTGGTGGAGTTCTCGGTGCGTTCTCTCCGCGAGGACGTCGTGTGGAGCGGGGGAAATGCCGAGGGATCTCTGGTTTCACGTTCTTCGCGAAGGTAGGGTGTTTCTACCTCGTTTGATTGTTGGAAAGCTTAAAGCTTAAAAAACATTAGATACCATGCTAGGGTATCCATTAAAGCATGTAAAATGAGAATTAATCGTGTTTTAAATGGTGATCCATGGAGTTTCTCCCGGATTAGGGTTTGCGCCTGTGAAGGCGACTGACCTTGCCATCGCGATAAGGTCGCGACAGGCCGACCCGTCGCGATAAGGGTTTCCCATTGTGACGGGTCAGGGCATTGCGTTCTGAAAGCGACCTGGCCCCTTGACGCGACCTCAGCTGAGAGGTCTGGACATGTATGCTTTTAGTGTTGTGGTTAAATGATTATTTGTATTTATTGTGCATGGCAATGACAGGTGGAGCCAGTTCACTTGTTACGCTCACGGAGCATGTTGCTCACGAGATGGGCATGTTTTATGTGGTTAATGTGTTACGTACGTAATCGGTTTGGTGTTTACGTAGTATGTGTGGTGCGTTGGTACCCGTAGCGCTCTTGGAGCGTACTGTCCATGTGTTGGACATGTTGTTTATATGAATGATGTGTGGCGCACCTGGTTGGTGTATTATACACGTGGTGTCTACGTGGTTTAAATGTCGTGCATGTGGTTCATGTGTGCATGGCACATCGTACGTTATTGTGTTTATTGTATCTTAATTATTGTGTTAGTCCGTGGTATTGTGGCGATGAGGTTCACATCTGAACCTAGCCTTGATCCTTTAGAATCTTTTGTAAATTATAAGTGTAAGTATGATTATTATGTGATTGTCATGGTCAGTGTTTAGTGTGACCTCCACTGTCACAAGGTGACCGATGACAGGCTATGGTGTTATTATTAATATGGTTTATGTGTGTGATTGTGTAGGTTAGCTTGTAAGTCACAAGGTGACTGGAACAAGCTATTCCTAACATATGTACCGTAATTGGTAATAGAAAGTGTTTGTGTATATATCATGATTTGTGCTAGCCGAGTGTGGTGGTCCGGCGCCTATTCCGGAATGCCTTTCTAGTCGGGTACCCCAGGTTCTTTGTGAGCCAGGCACATTGTGTTTATTGTGCCCAGGGTTTGTCCCGGTACAGTGTGATACCGTCGAGGTCTGTGTCGTCTTCCTGGACACCCTCACTCCTATGTTTGAGTTGTACGTCCGGCTGAGGGAAAGACGGCAGTGGGACAGCGACTTCCCAGAGCTTATTTTTAGTCACTTGTAGCGCGCTCGTAGTTGGGGGTACGGACACCAATAGTCGACACTGGTCCCCAGCTAGTCTATTTTCCAGTACCTCACTTTAGGTTGCTCCGGCCAGAGACCCTAGAGGTGCCAGGCATGGACCTGCAGCTGTGTGTCTGCAGGTGTGGTGTTGGTTGGTCTCCACAGTTGTTTGACTTTTTCTCGTGGAGCGGCAGTTAGACCTTTCATCCGTGACTGCGAGACTGAGAGGTTGTTCTTGTGTGGAGTTGTCCGGGTTGGATACTGGCCTGATCATCCAGTAGTCCATTCCCGTGTGGTGGCGTCGTTCTTTCCGACTCGTGCTTTGCCGACTTTGGTTGTGGCTTGTGTGACTTGCCGACTGAGGTTTCACCTGTAATGTTGCGCCTAAGTGATGGCACAGTAAAGTTGTGGTTATGTGTGGTGTTTATCACCTACTTGTACCCTTCGTAAGGGTGTTTGTGTTGTGGTACCTTGAGGTAGCAGGTACCTATACCCTTCGTGGGTTGCTTTGTAGTTTATTGGTGGTACATTGTGTACCAACCTTTTCAGGTATTCGTGTGTCGTGGAGGTCTTGTGGTTGACCTGCCACTTGTTGTATCCTATCGGTTTTAAGTAGATCTTTGTTTATGGTTTATTGTGAAATGGATTGGCTTGTGGTTGCCAATCCTATTACCCTTTGTGAGTAATTTACCGATGAGACTTGTGGTCTAGGCAAACTGTGGTTTGGTGGAGTTGTGTTCCGTGGAGGTCGGATGATGGGACCTTCCACTTGTTGTGTTTTACCTTCTTTTAGATAAGCTTTCGATTATGGTTTTAGCATGTGATGGATTGGCCCACTGTAGCCGATCATGTTACCTGGTATGTGTAGCTTTTGGTATATCGTGGTTTGGGGTTTAATGGACCAGCACTTGGTTGGCTGTCCTATTACCCACGAGGTTGAGCTTCGCCTGGGAAGCTTGCAGCCTAGGCAGTGACTTGCCTGTGTGGCTTAAAGCGTGGGCGACCAGTTGTTATTATAGCTTGCCTGTAAGGCTTAAGGCTTAGGCGTTTCAGTTGTTGTGTGGACTAGCGATGTGAAACTAGTCCTGTTGTTTCTTCTTACCTTCCGAGGTTATGTTTGATTAAGGTGTTTATATTTAATTGTAGTTTAAATTCAATTGTTGTGAGCATGAAATGGTTTCGCTATTGGTGTTGCTAATGAGACTCTCCGGGGTTGAGGAGTCTGTAGTTTTGTTGTTGTTTCGGGTAGCCTCTACTGAGCCTATGACTTGTTGAGTGCGGCGACCCTCTTTATACCGGTACGATTATACCAATCCACGTCGGTATAATGAACGTCATCACAGTGGGACATTTATCCAAACAATAACATACGATTGAGATGCTCATAAATATAAATACAGAGTAGCGGAAGTAAAAGAACTACTTGTCTTCATTTCATCATCCACATTTAACATACATGATTCAAATGACAATTAAAGATAACTAAAGTCCACGAAAATAAAGTGCTAAAAATCAGATTACATAGCTTGTCCACAATTACATAATAGTTTCATTACAATGCCTCAATTACATACAATTAAAGCAAAATGTCACGATGACGACTCCACCAGGCTACTCGCCACGCTCGGAGTCACTCTCCACGGTCTCCTCTAAACGATGTAGGGTCACCAACTAAACCTGTATGCCGAAGCAAGCAATGAGTCTAAAAGACTCAGCAAATAACACCACATACCTCATACATGCATATATCACAGTAGGTTTTTCATTCCAATTTACAAAGCAAAACATATAGCATGCTTGGACATTGATAAAAGACAACCTATCATGATAATTCTACAAAATTTAAAACACATGGTACATGAATTAAGCCATTCCAAAATAAATATCCTATCACATGCTTTCTACTCATGTAATCACATGAAAGCTACATTTTTAAATGAGGCTATAACATGGAAGCAACCAAGCATGGGATTCTTGCATGCATAAAAGGAAGCATTTCTATCATGGTTTCCACACATTCTTACACAAGCACATTATCATTTTATACACTTTAAGGTTGTTGTTTTGACATGGATTTAACAATTCACATCCTATCACATGAGAGCTACATTCTCGATTTAACTACAATGTGATAGCACTTAAACATGGAAACGTTTACACATAAGCAAGAATTGTTCCTAACATGGATTCTACGTATTTTTACACATATAAAACATTCTTATAAACACAACTAGGTTGTTGTTGTAACATAATTTCACATTAATGTATCATGGATCACAATTTCACAATCTAACTTATTGGTTTCACATGTTTGCACAATCACTCGTTCACATAGTTCTCTTTTTACACATTGCGCATTTACACATATTCACACTACGCAATTTACACATAGTCACATTCACATTTCACAATTTAGTGCCGTGACACATAGTCCAAACCACCATTAGAAGGACACATCACATAACACATACACATAGACGTCACCTAGGCAATACAGTGACGACTCTTGGACTGCGCAGACTGGGAGAACAAGTCTCCACCCTAACCAGTGGTACTTGTCCACCTCCAGGATTTCATCCTAATGCCCTTAGGATCTTAACACATTGAACCTTCCCATGGGGACTTTTCCATGGTACGGTTCCACCGCCCTCTATGGAAGCAGTGTCACACATGGCACAGTCTTACACATTCCGATTTTAACACACATATTACACATGTCTTTACATTCTCCCACTTATACACATGGCTCTTTTTCCTAATCATGATACTAATGTTGACAGAAATCAAACATTCAGTAGCTCACATTAATCAGTTGGCAAACACATCATCAAATCATATTCATGATAGCATGCATTTATCACATGTTTTCACATGGGAATTTCATAATACCCTTTACAGTTATCCAAATATCATGAAATTTTAACCACACACTAATTGCAGGTTCATGACCTCACATACAAATTTCCAGATTTTTCTGAGTCACATTACATTTACAGAAATTAAAACATTCAGTTTCATACCATTCATAATTCAATTTATCATGGAACGTAACATGAATATCCAGTTTGACAGTTCACAGCCCTGAACCTAACATACACATCATCACAATAATTTTCCCCAGATTTATTGCACAACACACCATTTACGGTAAACTTTACAAATCCTACGCATGTCTTCTATTTCCAAAACAAAAATTACAGTAAATCCCACAATCATGGAAAATTCTCAAAATTGCAGGGCATGGACTGATACGTATATACACGGTTTAGAAAAATTTAGGGCATTCCATTCCTCAGGGATCATGTAGACAGTAGGTGAACATGCATAATCCATTTTCCAAACATGTATTTCAATAAGTTTAACAATTCATGCCATTCACCAAAAGCACAGAAATTTCCACACACATCACATTGTCTATTTTACATAACATATACGATTACATTATATCCTCATGCGAAAACACTTTGGAAATTAATCATACAGAAGGGAGAACAGCTCACTGTTTTGTCCTGAAAAAACTTAACGGCACAGTCTGGCCGTTAACGGAGCTTAACGGCAACATCGTTGGCCGTTAATTGAAGATCTTAACGGCAAGGGGTCTTGCCGTCAAGTTCAGGTCTGTGAAAAACGCAGACCCGAGCTCCAAGAACAAGAGAGTTTGGGGGATCCAGGACACGATAAAATCTCATAAAAATAGTAAAACCCTACTAGACTCATACATGGACGAAATGTATGGGTTACTTGCCTCTAAATAACTCTTCAAAGGGATCAAAGAGGTTGATGAAGCTCTCCTTGGGCAGTCCCAAGAAGCCTCCAAAACACCACTCCTTCGGGTTCTTGGTCGATCTCCACAGCAGGTGGGAGTCGGGGAAGCCTTCCTCTAGGCTCCAGCTAGCTTCCAGTTGCTGTAGGTCGCCGGATGAGCTCCAAATTGCCGGATCAAAGCATGCAAACTTCAGGTTTTCTCACAGCTAGAGTTGGGCTTCCTCTCCTTTTGCAAAAGAGCCAAGAGAGGTCTTCCTGGTTGCAAAGGGGTTTGGTTTATAGGAGAAGGGGTTTGGGATATCCCGGAGGGGTGATGGGATGGCCTGATAGCCGTTGGGGACGTCTCCCCAATGGTTGGGCTTGCTTGCCCCTGAAATTTCGGGGTCTGCAACGCATGCAAGTCAGAGATTTAACGTCCACATCCATGGCCGTTGACTTAAGTATTAGCGTCGAACGATGTTGACGCTGACTATAATGGACGTCCACCATGTTGACGCCAAATGGGCCCTTCGGCCAGAACTTAAAACATGCAGAAAATCCATGCATATTCTATATACTTACATGCAATATGTATACTATCATGTACACACTACCACCATGCAATTCAAGTAATATTTATAATCTATTTATACACATGCTCACATAAGCATAACTAGATAATACGTACGTAGATAAGTACATCTATGCATACACAAGCATGAATTATTTACACGTAATAAAGTAATACAACAAAAATTCGAGGGCCTTACACCCTCTCCCCCTTAAAGAAACTTCGTCCTCGAAGTTTAAACAAAACTACTCAAACAAACGGGGATACTTCTTCTTCATCGCATCCTCAAGCTCCCAAGTAGCCTCCTCTCGCGAGAAGTTCCGCCATAGAACTTTCACCGACGCAATACCCTTGTTCCGGAGATGCTGAACCTTCCGGTCAAGAATAGCTACTGGTTGCTCCACATACGACAAATCTGGATGAATCTCCACTGGCTCATGACTAATCATATGAGATGGATCTCGGACATACTTCTGGAGCATAGAAATGTGGAAAACAGGATGAACACTAGCTAAAGCTGGGGGTAAAGCTGCTCATATGCCATGCTGCCCAATCGTCTGAGAATCTCATACGGGCCAATGAATCTAGGGCTCAACTTACTATGCCTGCCAAACCTGACGACACCTCGAGTAGGTGATATCTTCAAGAAGACATGTTCACCTACCTCGAACTCCAAATCCTTCCTCTGTTGTCGGCATAGCTCTTCTGCCTATCCTGCGCCGCAACAAGCCTCTTCCTGATAAGCTGGACCTTATCTGAAGTCTCCTGAACTAACTCTGGACCGATCAGCTGCCTATCACCGGTCTCCTCCCAACATAAAGGAGATCTGCAAGGCCTTCCATACAATGCCTCAAATGGAGCCATACCAATACTCGCATGAAAGCTGTTGTTGTATGCGAACTCCACTAGAGGTAGATGACGCTCCCAATCATCCTTCCAATCCAGTACACACGCTCTCAACATATCCTAGAGCGTCTGGATAGTCCTCTCGGACTGTCCATCTGTCTAGGGATGAAACGCCGAACTGAGCTTCAGCTCCGAACCTAACGCATCCTGAAGACCTTTCCACAACCTCGAAGTAAATCTCGGATCTCGATCCGAAATGATCGACTTCGGCACACCATGCAATCTAACCACACTACTAACATACAATCTAGCTAAACTCTCAACCGACTGCTTCTTCTTCATAGGCAAGAAATGCGCAGTCTTCGAGAATCTATCTACGACTACCCAAATCGAGTCATTGCCCCTTCTAGATCGAGGCAAACCCGAAACAAAATCCATAGTGACAGCTTCCCACTTCCACACTGGGATCTCCATCCTTTGCATAAGGCCGGATGGTCGCTGTCGCTCGGCCTTCACCTGCTGGCATACTAAACACCGGGATACATAATCTGCCACATCCTCTTCATGCCGGACCACCAAAAGGACCTTTCAAATCCTGGTACATCTTAGTGTTACCCGGATGAATAGAGAATCTCGACCTGTGAGCTTCTGCTAACACATGCTCACAGACATCTACCAAGTCAGGGACATACACTCGGTGATGGAATCTAATCACACCGTCCTCATCACGAGCAATGCCTGCCTTGCCCACTAACTCTAGGAGTCTAGGGTCGGCTTTTGTTGCTCGATCACCTCATCCAAAATCGAGGACCTAAGAGATAACTGAGCTACAAAAGCCTGGCATAGCGATGGCTCTACTCAGTCAACGCGCAAGCTGCATCCTCCAACATCTTCCAGTCCTACTAGAGAGATGGTCTCTTCCTGCTCAGAGTATCCGCTACGACATTTGCCTTCCCAGGGTGATACTGAAGGTCGAAGTCATAGTCCTTCAAGAACTCAATCCATCTTCTCTACCTCAGGTTTAATTCCTTTTGGGAGAAAAGATACTTCAAGCTCTTGTGGTCGGTAAACACCTCAAATCTGACACCATAAAGATAGTGCCTCCAGATCTTTGGTGCATGAACCACTGCTGCGAGCTCCAAATCATGAGTCGGATAGTTCTTCTCATGCTCCTTCAACTGACGAGAAGCATAAGCCACTACCCTTCCTTGCTGCATTAGCACACAGCCTAAGCCAATCCGAGACGCATCCGTGTAGATAGCAAAACCCTCTACACCGCTCGGCAAGACTAACACCGGAGCTGACGTGAGCTTAGTCTTCAACAATTGAAAACTACTCTCACACTTCTCGGACCAGACAAACTTCACTCCATTTCTGGTGAGCTGAGTCAATGGGGCGGCGATGGATGAAAATACCTCAATGAATCGCCGATAGTAACCAGCCAAACCCAGAAAACTACGAATCTCCGAAGGGGTCTTGGGGGTCTCCCAATCCATAACTGCCTGGACCTTTGTTGGATCAACTGCAACACCAGCACCGAAGATAACATGCCCGAGGAAATGAACCTCGCGCAACCAGAAATCACACTTGCTGAACTTAGCATACAACTTGTGCTCACGGAGAACCTCTAATACTACCCTCAAATGCTGACGGTGTGTGGCCTCGTCCGGAGAGTAGACCAGCACATCATCAATAAACACTACAACAAAGCTATCTAGATACGGCCTAAACCCATGTTCATGAGATCCATGAACGCTGCAGGGGCGTTGGTCAATCCGAAAGGAAGGACCAAAAACTCATAATGTCCATAACGGGATCTGAATGCTGTCTTGGACACATCCTCACTCCGAATCCTCAACTGATGATAACCAGATCGCAAATCAATCTTAGAAAAGACTGATGCATCTTGCAACTGGTCAAACAAATCATCAATATGAGGTAAGGGATACCTGTTCTACACTGTCACTTGGTTTAGCTTCCTATAATCGATGCATAACCTAAGTGACCCGTCCTTCTTCTTGACGAATAATACAGGTGCGCCCCAAGGGGAAACACTAGGGTGAATAAATCCCTTATCTAGCAACTCTTGCAACTGCCTCCTTAACTGGCTAACTCCGCAGGTGCCATCCGATATGGAGCCTTTGAGATAGGAGAGGTGCCCGGAAGCAACTCTATGGTGAACTCTATCTCTCTATCCGGTGGCAAACCAGACAAATCATCGGGAAAGACGTCTGGAAAATCCTGCACTACCTCGATCTCTGCAAGAGTAGGTGACTCATCAGCCTTAGGTACTAATACCACGCTGGCAAGAAAAGCGTCACAACCCTTGTTTACCATGTGCATCGCCTTCATGGCAGAGATGACCAACTTTCCTTCCAAGTTCCTTGGCAAGGGATGAGAGAACTCGTCCTCACCAGGAATGCGGAAAACAATCCTCTTCCCACGACAATCTACTAACGCATAGTGCTCCTCTAGCCAATCCAGACCAAGAATAGCATCAAAGTCCTTCATCTTTAGCAAGAAGAAACACCCTTCTAGGACTCTATCCTCAATGCACACAGGTAATGATGGAATGCACTTCCTAGTCGATACTGTACCCGCAGGTGTGTGCACAGACAAAGGGACCTCTAACTCCTCAGACTCTACGCCTGACTCTAGGGCTAACTGCCTAGCGAACCGCTCAGAAATGAACAAGTGAGTAGCACCTGTATCAAACAAAACCCGAGCGTGCACACCTAGAAGAAGAATCGTACCTTCGGTGACATGCTCCTCCTGCTCGGCGTCCTCGCGTGCTAGAGCAAACACTCGAGCTGGGGCTCGAGGCCTTCCTGGTCTTCCTATAGCTGGCGCTGCGCTGCTACCACTGCTGGGGCTGGCGCTCCGCGCTGGACTCCCTGCTGAAGTCTCGGACAATCCTTGATCTTGTGGTCGCTGCTTCCACACTTCAAGCACTTTCCCGCAATCATCCAACACTCGGAACCACCATGCGTCTTCCCGCAATGGGGACACTCCTTCTTCACACCAGGGAAACGTTGAGAAGGTACCTGTGACTGCTGGTTGTTACCAGATGCTGCGGTGCCTGGTACACTGCTTTCTTCTTGTCCTGCCGCTGGAACGTAGCTGCAGGCCTCTTCTGCGAAGCCTTCTTCTCTTCGAGATACTGCTGCATCTTGCCCTCCTATCTACAAGCAGCACTAAGGGCCTCGTCCAAAGTGCGATGGTCGAACGCCACTAGCCTCGTCCTCAGTGATGGTTTGAGTCCCATCACAAACTTCTTCACCTTTCTGCGCTCATCAGCCACAATGTGAGGTGCATACTTAGATAGTTCTGCAAACCTTACCTCATACTCTAGCACAGTCATGGAGCATTGAGTCAAAGAGAGGAACTCCTGCTCCATCCGATCTTGAATATGCTCGGGGACGAACTTGGCCCGAAAGAGCCTCACGAACTCGTCCCAAGCAACATCAACCGCGCCGTCCTCAAACCGTGTACGTAATAATGAAGCCCACCATACATCAGCTCTTTCCTGCAGTACACCGTTTATAAGCACCATCTAAACAAATCTAACTTAACAGAACATATAAACATACAAAACTAACACATACCTGAAGCATATAGGTGGCTAAAGTAACCTTATCCTCATCCGCGCACCTAATAGCTCGGAAGATCTTTTCAATCTCCCTCATCCAACTCTCAGCTAGTAATGGATCGCTCTCCCCCTTAAAAGAGGGTGGCAACATCCTCTTGAATCTTTCCATGATGGAGGGTCCACCATGGTCCTGGGCTGGAACTTGAGCCTGCTACATCCAATCAACAAATAATACACATTCAACATAACATCATACAATTTATAAAATAGACTACACTTTGATTGATTATGCTAACCTGAGCCTCCAACTGAGCCTGGAGTGCAGCCTGGGTGTGGGCTTGCGTCTGCATGGCCTGCACCAAACCTTGCATGAACACTCCATAATCCACAGGGGGCGGTGGGGGAAGTACCGGACCCTGCGGTGCCGGGGCCTGCTGCTCCGCCCGCTCCTCACGTCTCGGCTCGTCCTCATGGGCCGGCGCTCCGCCATGCCTACCTCTCGAAGCCATGGCTGCAATAAATTTCAGCCACCATTAGAGCTACGTTAATTTATTTCCTAACCATTTTCTTATCTATTTTTCATTCATTATTAATCAATTCTACACATGTGGACATTCCTATGTAGACTTAGCATGTAATGGGGATGATGACTTATATATATATTCATATGCAATCTCAACCGGTCGCTCTGATACCAATCTCTGCGACGACCCTCTTTATACCGGTACGATTATACCAATCCACGTCGGTATAATGAACGTCATCACAGTGGGACATTTACCCAAACAATAACATACGATTGAGATGCTCATAAATATAAATACAGAGTAGCAGAAGCAAAAGAACTACTTGTCTTCATTTCATCATCCACATTTAACATACATGATTCAAAAGACAATTAAAGATAACTAAAGTCCACGAAAATAAAGTGCTAAAAATCAGATTACATAGCTTGTCCACAATTACATAATAGTTTCATTACAATGCCTCAATTACATACAATTAAAGCAAAATGTCACGATGACGACTCCCCCAGGCTACTCGCCACGCTCGGAGTCACTCTCCACGGTCTCCTCTAACGATGTAGGGTCACTAACTAAACCTGTACGCCGAAGCAAGGAATGAGTCTAAAAGACTCAGCAAATAACACCACATACCTCATACATGCATATATCACAGTAGGTTTTTCATTCCAATTTACAAAGCAAAACATATAGCATGCTTGGACATTGATAAAAGACAACCTATCATGATAATTCTACAAAATTTAAAACACATGGTACATGAATTAAGCCATTCCAAAATAAATATCCTATCACATGATTTCTACTCATGTAATCACATGAAAGCTACATTTTTAAATGAGGCTATAACATGGAAGCAACCAAACATGGGATTCTTGCATGCATAAAAGGAAGCATTTCTATCATGGTTTCCACACATTCTTACACATGCACATTATCATTTTATACACTTTAATGTTGCTATTTTGACATGGATTTAACAATTCGCATCCTATCACATGAGAGCTACATTCTCGATTTAACTACAACAAGATAGCACTTAAACATGGAAACATTTACACATAAGCAAGAATTGTTCCTAACATGGATTCTACGCATTTTTACACATATAAAACATTCTTATAAACACAACTAGGTTGCTGTTGTAACATAATTTCACATTAATGTATCATGGATCACAATTTCACAATCTAACTTATTGGTTTCACATGTTTGCACAATCACTCGTTCACATAGTTCTCTTTTTACACATTGCACATTTACACATATTCACACTACACAATTTACACATAGTCACATTCACATTTCACAATTTAGTGCCATGACACATAGTCCAAACCACCATTAGAAGGACACATCACATAACACATACACATAGACGTCACCTAGGCAATACAGTGACGACTCTTGGACTGTGCAGACCGGGAGAACAAGTCTCCACCCTAACCAGTGGTACTTGTCCACCTCCAGGATTTCATCCTAATGCCCTTAGGATCTTAACACATTGAACCTTTCCATGGGGACTTTTCCATGGTACGGTTCCACGCCCTCTATGGAAGCAGTGTCACACATGGCACAGTCTTACACATTACACATTCCGATTTTAACACACATATTACACATGTCTTTACATTGTCCCACTTATACACATGGCTCTGTTTTTCCTAATCATGATACTAATGTTGACAGAAATCAAACATTCAGTAGCTCACATTAATCAAGTTGGCAAACACATCATCAAATCATATTCATGATAGCATGCATTTATCACATGTTTTCACATGGGAATTTCATAATACCCTTTACAGTTATCCAAATATCATGAAATTTTAAACACACACTAGTTGCAGGTTCATGACCTCACATACAAATTTCCAGATTTTTCTGAGTCATATTACATTTACAGAAATTAAAACATTCAGTTTCATACCATTCATAATTCAATTTATCATGGAACGTAACATGAATATCCAGTTTGACAGTTCACAGCCCTGAACCTAACATACACATCATCACAAGAATTTTCCCCGGATTTTTTGCACAACACACCATTTACGGTAAACTTTACAAATCCTACGCATGTTTTCTATTTCCAAAACAAAAATTACAGTAAATCCCACAATCATGGAAAATTTCTCAAAATTGCAGGGCATGGACTGATACGTATATACATGGTTTAGAAAAAATTTAGGGCATTCCATTCCTCAGGGATCATGTAGACGGTAGGTGAACATGCATAATCCATTTTCCAAACATGTATTTCAGTAAGTTTAACAATTCATGTCATTCACCAAAAGCACAGAAATTTCCACACACATCACATTGTCTATTTTACATAATATATACGATTACATTATATCCTCATGCGAAAACACTTTGGAAATTAATCATACAGAAGGGAGAACAGCTCACTGTTCTGTCCTGAAAAAACTTAACGGCACAGTCTGGCCGTTAACGGAGCTTAACGGCAACATCGTTGGCCGTTAATTGAAGATCTTAACGGCAAGGGGTCTTGCCATCAAGTTCAGGTCTGTGCAAAATGCAGACCCGAGCTCCAAGAACAAGAGAGTTTGGGGGATCCAGGACACGATAAAATCTCATAAAAATAGTAAAACCCTACTAGACTCATACATGGACGAAATGTATGGGTTACTTGCCTCTAAATAACTCTTCAAAGGGATCAAAGAGGTTGATGAAGCTCTCCTTGGACAGTCCCAAGAAGCCTCCAAAACACCACTCCTTCGGGTTCTTGGTCGATCTCCACAGCAGGTGGGAGTCGGGGAAGCCTTCCTCTAGGCTCCAGCTAGCTTCCAGTTGCTGTAGGTCGCCGGATGAGCTCCAAATTGCCGGATCAAAGCATGCAAACTTCAGGTTTTCTCACAGCTAGAGTTAGGGCTTCCTCTCCTCTTGCAAAAGAGCCAAGAGAGGTCTTCCTGGTTGCAAAGGGGTTTGGTTTATAGGAGAAGGGGTTTGGGATATCCCGGAGGGGTGATGGGATGGCCTGATAACCGTTGGGGACATCTCCCCAATGGCTGGGCTTGCTTGCCCCCGGAATTTCGGGGTCTGCAACGCATGCAGGTCAGAGATATTAACGTCCACATCCTTGGCCGTTGACTTAAGTATTAGCGTCGAACGATGTTGACGTTGACTATAATGGACGTCCACCATGTTGACGCCAAATGGGCCCTTCGGCCAGAACTTAAAACATGCAGAAAATCCATGCATATTCTATATACTTACATGCAATATGTATACTATCATGTACACACTACCACCATGCAATTCAAGTAATATTTATAATCTATTTATACACATGCTCACATAAGCATATCTAGATAATATGTACGTAGATAAGTACATCTATGCATACACAAGCATGAATTATTTACACGTAATAAAGTAATACAACAAAAATTTGAGGGCCTTACATTGAGGCTCACTCCCCTACAGTTCTTTTCAGGGCTTGCCGTTTGTGTGGCATGTGGAGAGGTTGTGGCAGACTCGTACCACCAGCAGTAGTGTAGTAGTTAGTGTTGTGTGAGCTCGTGCTCCCACGGGGTATGCCCCAGGTAGTTGTACTTTTTAATTGGACATGTAATTATGTAATGGGACAGTTGTAAATTGTTATATGCAGGTATGAGCACATGTACTTTCTTGTGTTTTATACTATGTAGTTGTCTTTTATATTCTTACTGGACACTGGTGTGAGGTATCCCTTGCGAGACTTCTGTCCGTTCGCGGGAGGCGGATCTGGATATGGAGCCTTAATGGGCATAAATACCCTGGTCCGTCACACTTAAGGTATCACCGGGATCATCCTAGAGAAAACATCATAGGTAATCCTCAAGATAGAGTAAGAACAAGAGGTATGCAAATTCCTTGTGACTTTTCTGCTTTAGTTTCTCAAATAGAGCCTAAGACAATCAATGATGCTCTGGGAGATGAATCTTGGATCCTTGCTATGCAAGAGGAACTTAATCAGTTCCAACGCATTGAGGTTTGGACTCTTGTACCTAGACCTACTGACCATCCAGTTATTGGAACCAGATGGGTTTTCAGAAACAAGATGGATGAATCAGGGGTGATTACTTGAAACAAGGCCAGACTTGTTGCTCAAGGATATTCCCAAGAGGAAGGCATATGTGACGGACCGGGGTATTTATGCCCAATAAGGCGCCATATCCAGATCCGCCTCCCGCGAACGGACCGAAGTCTCGCAAGGGATATCTCACACACGTGTCCAGTAAGAGTATAAAAGACAAACCACAAGAATATAAGACCCAAGAAAGTACATGTGCTCATATCTGCTCACAAATTTGTACAACTGTCCCATTACATTAATACATGTCCAATTAAAAGAGTACAACTACCTGGGGCATACCCTGAGGGAGCACAAGCTCACACAACACTATCTACTAAACTACTGCTGGTCGTACAAGTCTGACGCAACGCCGCTGCAAGCCAAACACACGGCAAGCCCTGAAAAGAACTGTAGGGGAGTGAGCCTCAACAAGTCACTGGCTCAGTAGGGGCTACCCAAAACAACACTGTAACCACAGACACCTCAACCCCAATGGGTCTCACTGGCAATAACAATAGTCAAACCATTTCATGCTCACATCATTACAATAAATAACAATTGAACATAATCATGATTATAAACACAAAGTCTTCAGAAGGAAAGTAGGACTACAGGACTAACATAATATTCTTAGTCAGCCCAACTATTAAAGTGCCTAAACCACAGTCTCATTGGCACACTGCTACAACAACTGGTTGCCTAAACTATAAGCCACACAGGCAGGTCACTGCCTAAACTGCAAGCTTCACAAGCAAATCTCGAACACTTAAGTAACAGGACTGCTAACAAAGAGCTGGTCCTTTATACTCCAAATCATACTACGTCGAGAGTCACACCTAAATGGTAGGACTGGCTACAGCTAGCCAGTCCATCACACACTAAATCCATAATCGGAACCATGCCCAAGAAGGGTAAAACTCAACAAGTGGAAGGTCTCACACGGCCTCCACGGAGCATAGCTCTACTAAACCACAATATGCCTAAGCCACAAGCCTCATCGGCAAAATACCCACAAAGGTAACGTAATTAATAATCACAAATTAATCCACAATAAAATATAAACCAAGATCTACTTAAAACAGTTAGGATACAACAAGTGGTAAGTCAAACCACAAGACCTGCACAACACACAAGTACCCGGAAAGGTTGGTACACAATGTACCACCACAAAACTACAAAGTAACCCACGAAGGGAACATGTACCTGCTACTCTGAGGTACCACAACACAAACACCCGAACAAAAGGTACAGGAAGGTGGTAAACACCACACTGAACCACAATTATATTATACCTTTATTTAAGCACAATATTACAAGTAAAACCTTAACCGGCAAGTCACACAAACCACAACTCAATCACAACTGTGCCAACACCAGGGCACACCTCAAACTGGTCAAACCTCGACCACGAGTCTCAAACTCATGAACCACGACAAGTAGCAAAGCACGAGTCGGAAGGGAACGACGCCACCACACGGGAACGGACTACTGGCTGATCAGGCCAATATCCAACCCGGACAACACAACACAAGAACAACCTCTCAGCCTCGCAGTCATGGACGAAAGGTCCAACTGCCGCTCCACAAGGAAGAAGTCAAACAACTGTGGAGACCAACCAACACCACACCTGCAGACACACAACTGCAGGCCCATGCCTGGCACCTCTAGAGTCTCTGGCCGGAGCACTCTAAAGTGAGGCACTGGAAAACAGGACTAGCTGGGGACCAGTGACGTCTACTGGTGTCCGTACCCCCAACTACGAGCGCGCTACAAGCGACACAAGAACAAACTCTGGGAAGTCGCTGCCCCACTGCCGTCTTTCCCTCAGCCGGACGTACAACTCAAACACAGGAGTGAGGGTGTCCAGGAAGACGACACAGACCTCAACGGTACAACACCAGTACCGGGACAAAACCCCGAGCACACAAACACACGTGCCTGGCTCACAAAGAACATGGGGTACTTGACTAGAGAGGCATTCCGGAATAGGCGCCGGACCACCACACTCGGCTAGCACAAACCACGGTACTTACACATATAGCCTTTACTTATAATTTACGATATACAAGTGTTAGGATTAGCTTAACATCGGTCGTCATATGACCCCAAAGCTATCCCACACCAACACAGACCTAAACCACAAATTTGCCTATCATTGGTCATCTCATGACCACCGTGGCAACACACACCACTTACTTCATAAATCAATATAATATTATTCAAAAAACAACAACGGACCAGGGCTAGGTCGGTATGGACCTTCACTGCCCAAACACCACAAAGTCATGGCTAGGTTCACACAGGAACCTCACTGCCTAGTTACTACGACAAATTATAAGAATTACATTACAACAAAGTGTGTAGTACACACACACTCAAACCACGTAAACAACACGTGTATATTACACCCTGGTTGGTGTACCACACGTCTACCACATAAACCAGATGTCCAACACATGGACAACGCACTCCAAGAGTGCCACGGGTGCCAACGCACCACACATACTGCGTAAAGCAATTACGTACATCACACATCATTCACGTAAAACATGCCCATTACATGAGCAGTATGCTCCAAGAGCATATCAAGTGTACTGGCTCACACCGGTCATCGCCATGCACACACAAACACGCAATATTCATAACCAGAAAAGCTACGTAAACCACACTGCATGGATACATGCACAAGTTGGCGGCAACATCGACTGCCGCTTATAAGAAGTAGACGGCAAACGATCTAGCCGTTTATATCCCGACTGATGAGCTTGGCGACAAGCGATCTTGACGCCAAGTTCTCCGGCCTTAAACCCTGCAGAAACCCTAATCCAGCTGTACTGGTTTTCCAACCGTTAAAACTACAAGAAAATGTACTGGAACGGTTCTTTAAACATGCATGAACCCAAAACAACCCAACACAGCATGCTACGTACATTAAATTACTCAAACTACCCATTATCCCTTCATGGTGCAACTTAATCCAAAAAATGCATTATCATGCTGATTCAAGTGGTTAAGTCGTGTTTTAATGTTTCTAACAAGCTAACAGGGTTCGTCCCCTACCTCAGAACACGCTCAAACCTCCTGCAATCTCCTGGTTCACACCGAACCCTCCGCGAGCTCCCACGGGAATTGCACCACGCCACGGCGTTTCCTCGCGCGATTCGTCACCGCCACACGTTCCACGGTCCTCCAAGCATCCTTCAGAACCTGTTGGAAGCTCTAGAAACACGGGGACGCGAAGCTGGGGCAAGGGGAAGAGAGAGGCAGGTGGGAAACCTGCTCTCGGGTGACCCTATAACCTGCAGAATTCTCAGGTTGGCGTCAACCCCTATGCCGCCAACAGCAACCGCCACCCTCAGCGTCCACATCCACTGCCGCCAAGTTCATGCAGTCAACGTCCACTAACCTGGACGCCAACCAGTCAACGACCACCCCTGGCCGCCAACTCCTACTCAACTGCAGCAGGTCCTATTTCATTTCGGGACCTAACCTGCACCACACCTACACACACCACACGTCTACACCACGCTGGCCTTACAACAGCCATCACAACCACAACACACACGATCCAAAAGGATCTGAAAATAAGCGACGTTACATTATTATCACCTAAAAACAAATGTCGTCCTCGACATATAAAACAAATCACAACAATCCGGATTATCACCTAAAAACAAATAAAGCCGAACACAGAACAAGTAGGATACTCTTTCTCTACTTCAGTCTTTCAATTCATCTCACAATTACTCTGTTCTGTCAATTTCGTTGCCTTTCTTTAGCTTTCAACCGTAGGCGATTCTGCCTTGCCAATGGCGCTTTATCTCCTTGGACTGAACCTGTTTCCACAATTTCCCAGCTGTGTTTGCAATATTTCTTTCGAGACCGCTTTATCTTTCTCAAATATCTTACACTGTAATATTCTTTCATGCCATAATCTTTCCAAATTATTAAACTTTCCGGTGCCATTTCCTTTTTCTATTTATCACTGCCAACTATTATCCTGCATCATCTGCATTTACATTCACAACTGACACCTCTTCAAAGAAAACCAATCACCATCTTTGAATTTCCTGCCCTTTCATATTATTCTGCTCATACTGCTTAAAGCCAATTTCTGATTAAAAAAAATCATAATAAACTCTGTTCCTTTATTCCCTTGCGCAAAACTTTACACTTTCTCCTTATTCAAGCAAACTTAAACAATCTCTGAATATTAAATCTTTCTTTACTTCTGCTTCCGCTGCGCTACTCTGATCACACCGAACACTTTTACAAAATATTCCACAATTTCTACTTACATTATTACTTTCAATTACTTTCTTCTGGCTTCAACTGCTTCTCAAATCATCCCATTCAATTAATTCATGCTGAAGAAATTACTGCAATTTCTGATCTGCCAAACCACTATTGACATATTGCGCTTTTCATATATCTTTCCTGCTTTACTGACATTCTCTGGCTAATTCCCATAATTCTGGGGCATAAACTTTTCAAATATTCTTAATCAATCTGCTCCATCATTTAAACCCGGAAATATCTTAATAACAATTCCTTTCTGCTCAATTAAATCATTTCTTTGCACCAATATGCAAACTTTAAGTGACATTTCCTGACTCATCTGACCTTATTCACTTCATCATTTGCTAAATTCTTCCTTTCTCTAATCCATATCTTTTCTTTATCTAAACTGCCAATCATCAACTAAATATTCCTCTTGTGCAATTTTCACAAATTCTTATTGCACATTAATCCTTCTTTTCTCTCTTTCTTTATTCAACTAATCATTTCTATACTTATTTATACAAATCTTCATATCACACTTCCTGCTATCATCATTATTCATAACAACACTTTTCTCAGATTTCTGATCTCAGACATATTTAATCTATCTGCCATAAATCACTGCTCTTTTATGTACTGATACTTTTTTTTTTAAGCTGGCCTGCCTTTCTTGATCATATCAAACTCTTCATAACTCTAATCACATTTCCATCCACACTGTTTCTTAATATCATCTGATTCAAATCTCTAATGCCACAATACTTCTACTGAGGTTCTCAACTGCAACTTATCACACACACACTGACCTGATCCTTATCACCTTGTTACCATACACCTATCTCTGCCAACTTTCTATCTCATTATAACTTACTTACTGAATTCCATATCCAAACTTACTAATCTCTTCAATTCCTCTAATTGCAAATCTTTAACAACCAAACTGATCTATCACAGAAATACTCTATACTTGTTTCTGCTAACTCTGCACTTTATTAACATATAATAGGTATATCCTTCTCAAGGCATTACTTTACATTTCTCTTCTAATCTCTGCAACTAAAAACTTTTAAATACTATATTTAACTGCTTTAACTGCACTAGTGCCAGGACACAACCACACAATTTATGCTACTATCCACATTATGGCACAACAACTGCTCACAACTGCCAATCTAACAAACAGAAACACACGGTTTACGTGCCAAAAGCTCACGTAAAAACTACTTTATATCACACAAAACCTCAGACTTACTACCAGCAGTGAACATTAATCCATGTATTGGGACATTGTACTTTCAATGTCTTTTCATATTCTAACTGGACATTGCTCTGATACCAACTGTGACGGACCGAGGTATTTATGCCCAATAAGGCGCCATATCCAGATCCGCCTCCCGCGAACGGACCGAAGTCTCACAAGGGATATCTCACACACGTGTCCAGTAAGAGTATAAAAGACAAACCACAAGAATATAAGACACAAGAAAGTACATGTGCTCATATCTGCTCACAAATTTGTACAACTGTCCCATTACATTAATACATGTCCAATTAAAAGAGTACAACTACCTGGGGCATACCCCGAGGGAGCACAAGCTCACACAACACTATCTACTAAACTACTGCTGGTGGTACAAGTCTGACGCAACGCCGCTGCAAGCCAAACACACGGCAAGCCCTGAAAAGAACTGTAGGGGAGTGAGCCTCAACAAGTCACTAGCTCAGTAGGGGCTACCCAAAACAACACTGTAACCACAGACACCTCAACCCCAATGGGTCTCACTGGCAATAACAATAGCCAAACCATTTCATGCTCACATCATTACAATAAATAACAATTGAACATCATCATGATTATAAACACAAAGTCTTCAGAAGGAAAGTAGGACTACAGGACTAACATAATATTCTTAGTCAGCCCAACTATTAAAGTGCCTAAACCACAGTCTCACTGGCACACTGCTACAACAACTGGTTGCCTAAACTATAAGCCACACAGGCAGGTCACTGCCTAAACTGCAAGCTTCACAAGCAAATCTCGAACACTTAAGTAACAGGACTGCTAACAAAGAGCTGGTCTTTATACTCCAAATCATACTACGTCGAGAGTCACACCTAAATGGTAGGACTGGCTACAGCTAGCAGTCCATCACACACTAAATCCATAATCGGAACCATGCCCAAGAAGGGTAAAACTCAACAAGTGGAAGGTCTCACACGGCCTCCACGGAGCATAGCTCTACTAAACCACAATATGCCTAAGCCACAAGCCTCATCGGCAAAATACCCACAAAGGTAACGTAATTAATAATCACAAATTAATCCACAATAAAATATAAACCAAGATCTACTTAAAACAGTTAGGATACAACAAGTGGTAAGTCAAACCACAAGACCTGCACAACACACAAGTACCCGGAAAGGTTTGTACACAATGTACCACCACAAAACTACAAAGTAACCCACGAAGGGAACATGTACCTGCTACTCTGAGGTACCACAACACAAACACCCGAACAAAAGGTACAGGAAGGTGGTAAACACCACACTGAACCACAATTATATTATACCTTTATTTAAGCACAATATTACAAGTAAAACCTTAACCGGCAAGTCACACAAACCACAACTCAATCACAACTGTGCCAACACCAGGGCACACCTCAAACTGGTCAAACCTCGACCACGAGTCTCAAACTCATGAACCACGACAAGTAGCAAAGCACGAGTCGGAAGGGAACGACGCCACCACACGGGAACGGACTACTGGCTGATCAGGCCAATATCCAACCCGGACAACACAACACAAGAACAACCTCTCAGCCTCGCAGTCACGGACGAAAGGTCCAATTGCCGCTCCACAAGGAAGAAGTCAAACAACTGTGGAGACCAACCAACACCACACCTGCAGACACACAACTGCAGGCCCATGCCTGGCACCTCTAGAGTCTCTGGCCGGAGCACTCTAAAGTGAGGCACTGGAAAACAGGACTAGCTGGGGACCAGTGACGTCTACTGGTGTCCGTACCCCCAACTACGAGCGCGCTACAAGCGACACAAGAACAAACTCTGGGAAGTCGCTGCCCCACTGCCGTCTTTCCCTCAGCCGGACGTACAACTCAAACACAGGAGTGAGGGTGTCCAGGAAGACGACACAGACCTCAACGGTACAACACCAGTACCGGGACAAAACCCCGAGCACACAAACACACGTGCCTGGCTCACAAAGAACCTGGGGTACCCGACTAGAAAGGCATTCCGGAATAGGCGCCGGACCACCACACTCGGCTAGCACAAACCACGGTACTTACACATATAGCCTTTACTTATAATTTACGATATACAAGTGTTAGGATTAGCTTAACATCGGTCGTCATATGACCCCAAAGCTATCCCACACCAACACAGACCTAAACCACAAATTTGCCTATCATTGGTCATCTCATGACCACCGTGGCAACACACACCACTTACTTCATAAATCAATATAATATTATTCAAAAAACAACAACGGACCAGGGCTAGGTCGGTATGGACCTTCACTGCCCAAACACCATAAAGTCATGGCTAGGTTCACACAGAAACCTCACTGCCTAGTTACTACGACAAATTATAAGAATTACATTACAACAAAGTGTGTAGTACACACACACTCAAACCACGTAAACAACACGTGTATATTACACCCTGGTTGGTGTACCACATGTCTACCACATAAACCAGATGTCCAACACATGGACAACGCACTCCAAGAGTGCCACGGGTGCCAACGCACCACACATACTGCGTAAAGCAATTACGTACATCACACATCATTCACGTAAAACATGCCCATTACATGAGCAGTATGCTCCAAGAGCATATCAAGTGTACTGGCTCACACGGTCATCGCCATGCACACACAAACACGCAATATTCATAACCAGAAAAGCTACGTAAACCACACTGCATGGATACATGCACAAGTTGGCGGCAACATCGACTGCCGCTTATAAGAAGTAGACGGCAAACGATCTAGCCGTTTATATCCCGGCTGATGAGCTTGGCGACAAGCAATCTTGACGCCAAGTTCTCCGGCCTTAAACCCTGCAGAAACCCTAATCCAACTCTATAGGATTTCCAACCGTTAAAACTACAAGAAAATGTACTGGAACGGTTCTTTAAACATGCATGAACCCAAAACAACCCAACACAGCATGCTACGTACATTAAATTACTCAAACTACCCATTATCTCTTCATGGTGCAACTTAATCCGAAAAATGCATTATCATGCTGATTCAAGTGGTTAAGTCGTGTTTTAATGTTTCTAACAAGCTAACAGGGTTCGTCCCCTACCTCAGAACACGCTCAAACCTCCCGCAATCT
This sequence comes from Colocasia esculenta, assembly GCA_014218235.1. Classification (NCBI taxonomy): domain Eukaryota; kingdom Viridiplantae; phylum Streptophyta; class Magnoliopsida; order Alismatales; family Araceae; genus Colocasia; species Colocasia esculenta. Next base: position 58,830,044 of record CM024761.1, read on the forward strand.
CCTGGTTCACACCGAACCCTCCGCGAGCTCCCACGGGAATTGCACCATGCCACGGCGTTTCCTCGCGCGATTTGTCACCGCCACACGTTCCACGGTCCTCCAAGCATCCTTCAGAACCTGTTGGAAGCTCTAGAAACACGGGGACGCGAAGCTGGGACAAGGGGAAGAGAGAGGCAGGTGGGAAACCTGCTCTCGGGTGACCCTATAACCTGCAGAATTCTCAGGTTGGCGTCAACCCCTATGCCGCCAACAGCAACCGCCACCCTCAGCGTCCACATCCACTGCCGCCAAGTTCATGCAGTCAACGTCCACTAACCTGGATGCCAACCAGTCAACGACCACCCCTGGCCGCCAACTCCTACTCAACTGCAGCAGGTCCTATTTCATTTCGGGACCTAACCTGCACCACACCTACACACACCACGCGTCTACACCACACTGGCCTTACAACAGCCATCACAACCACAACACACACGATCCAAAAGGATCCGAAAATAAGCGGCGTTACAGCATAGACTTTGGTGAAACCTATGCTCCAGTAGCTAGATTAGAGGCAATCAGATTTTTATTAGCCTATGCTTGTTCTCTTAATATTAATTTATTCCAAATGGATGTTAAAAGTGCATTTCTGAATGGTTTTATTAAAGAAGAAGTATATGTTGGGCAACCACCTGGTTTTGAAGATACTACTTATCCTAATCATGTTTTCCGTTTAAAGAAAGCACTCTATAGTCTGAAACAAGCTCCAAGAGCTTGGTATGAAAGATTAAGTGCTTATTTTATATCACATGATTTTATAAGAGGTAGAGTAGATAGCACACTATTTATAAAGAAATTTTCAGATGGAATCTTAATTGTGCAGATCTATGTTGATGACATTATCTTTGGTTCTACTAATGAATCACTTTGTAAGTTCTTTGAAAATTTGATGCAAAGTGAGTTTGAAATGAGCATGATGGGTGGACTAAATTATTTTCTTGGATTGCAAATCAAGCAGACCAAGGAAGGAACTCACATTTGTCAAACCAAATATATTTCAGATTTACTTTCTAAATATGGTTTTGACAAGTGTAAGCCATTAGGAACACCTATGAGCTCAGGTATTAAGTTAGATAGTGATCCTCTTGGTAAAAAGGTAGATCAAAAGATCTATAGAGGAATGATTAGATCACTGCTCTATCTTACTGCCAGTAGACCAGATATAATGTTTAGTGTTTGTTTATGTGCAAGATTCCAAGCTGATCCAAAAGAATCTCATGTTCATGCTGTTAAAAGAATTTTTAGATATCTTATAAATACCAGTAAATTAGGACTTTGGTATCCCAGATGTTCAGAATTCAAGTTAATTAGATATAGTGATGCTGGCTATGCTGGATGCAAAATAGATAGGAAAAGCACCAGTGGCACTTGTCAAATTCTTGCAGGATGCTTGATATCTTGGTCTTCCAGGAAGCAGAACTCAGTAGCTTTATCAACCACAGAAGCTGAATACATTGCAGCAGGGAGTTGTTGTACTCAACTCTTGTGGATCAAACACCAATTGGAAGATTATGGTCATCAGCTCCAAGAAATTCCAATGCTATGTGACAACACAAGCGCAATAAATTTGACCAAGAATCCTATCCAGCACTCAAGAACCAAGCATATTGAGGTTAGACATCACTTCATCAGGGATCATGTAAGTAATGGCAATATTTTACTTAAATTTGTTTCTACAGAAAACCAACTTGCTGATATTTTTACAAAACCTCTTCCTGAGGATAGATCCACATCAATTAGAAGAGAAATAGGTATGTGTAATCCTGATTAAATTACCAAAGTAAAATGGCATTTGAATTGTATGATTAAGATTGTGTTGAACGAACTCTGTGAAAACTCTCCTGAAAATTCTAAGTCCCAGACATTCGACTTATGCATTCGAATTATGTTATAATTCTTGCATTCGACTGATGCAGTCGAATACATGATTCGACTTATTATGAAATCGTGAAAAGGTGCTTATAATTTAAAATTATGTAACTGACACTTCATTAAGATGCATCCCTTCATGTCTTAACAGTCAAAACATTAATCCCGTCCGTTCATCCTGAAATCTAGGGGCAGTTATCTTGTCTTTCCTTATAAAAGATAACCCCGACTCCTTTTGAAGACACCCTTTCGAAATCTGTCTTCAACTTTCTTGTCTTCTTCTGCTTCTTCGCGCCCTTACTGTTCTCCGGTGAAGGACTTCTGAAGAACCCTGAAATCTCCATCCTCCTCGAAGAAAGGTAGGATCTTAGAACTCTCCTTTGCTTTTCTACCACTCCTCTGCTAGTTCCCTGAGTCATGTTCATCTCCTTTTTCTAGATGGCTTCATCTAGGGCTCCGGAATCCACCCGATGATCCCTGATCAACTGGTGAGACTGGCTAAGATTCCCATTTGCCCAGGGAAGGTTGTAGATTTCTCCCGTCTTACTGGAAGTCTTGCATGGGTAGAGGATACCCTCAATGCCATGGGTTGGACCAAGTTGTGCCAGATTTCAGAACCCATTGTAGAGAATGTCGTTAGAACATTTTATGTAACCATGGAAATCTCATCTAGAAGTACAGTGTTCGGTTTTGTCAAAGGAACCAAGATATCTATTTCTAAGGAACTATTGGTTGAGATATTGGAATGTCCAAACTCCAGGCATAAGCTTAATAAAGTAATACCTTTGGAAAAGCAAAAACTAGGCATCATTGGGAGTTTGGCCTCTATAAGTAAGAAAGGTCTTTCAGTAAATGAGCTGTCAGCCGAAAAGAGATTGATTCATTCTGTGATATCCAACATTGTGACCCCTAGAGCAGGAACCCACTCATCTATGACCTCTAGAGATGGGAACTTGTTATTTTGGGCTATTCAGAAGCACAAAGTAAATTTGGCTGGAATTATCTTGGATAGAATGATTGCTGCTAAGAATCTCCAAGAATCTTTTCCCTATGGTCCTTTGCTCTCCCTGATATTCAAGAGATATTCAGTAGATCTGTCAGGGGAAATATCTGTTGGAATTAAAGAGAAGATAGGGATCACTACTTTGAGAAGGAGTCACTACTCCTTGGTTAATAAGAAGCAAAATCTTTGGGTAAAAGACTCAGTGTCAAAATGTGATCATGAAGCTTTTTCTGATGAACCTCTTGTTCCTCCAGTTCCTCAAATAGTTCAACAAGAGATAGAGCCTCTAGATCAAGTTAGATCTGAAGTACCAGTTCAGACCCAAGAGCAAGAAGATCACGTTCTTGTTTCCTCCTCTTTTCTGAACCAGATGGTCCTGAGGAAACTATCAATGAAGTATTAAAAGACATCAGAGGCAAAGGTATTGCATCAGATGACATTCCTGCAGAAGTAGAGTTTGAAGAGAGAGAGCATCTCTTCTCCCCTTCTCAGTTTGAGACCCGGCCAAGGTCTCAGGGGGAGAGTAGCAACAGTCTTAACTCCATTTTGGATTTATTGAGCAAGCAACAGGAAAGTCTTTCAGTTCTTCAAATGCAAATAGAGTTTATTGATGTCAAGTTTGATAGTCTGTCTGATGAGGTTAAGCAAATGAAAGATTTGCTGCTTCAGTTAGTGTGCTAGTAAGGCACTTCTCGGCCATCAGGGCCCTCATCCTCTCAGCAGCAAAAAGTACATGTTCAGTCTCAAGAGCCTCCAGAACCTGAAAAGCCAGCTCAAGAACAGCAGTCCATAGAAGATCTATACCAGCAGGTTGAGCAGCAACCTGAGCAACAGCTGGACCAAGAGCCAGAATCCCAAGTTCAAGAATTTGTTGAACCTGCTGTTGATCAATCCAAGGAGCCTGAGCCTCAGGTCAAGTAGCAGAGTGTGGAGGAGCAGCCTCATGAGCAGCAGAAAGATTTAGAGCAAGAAGCAGACCTAGCTATGATAGTGTTTCAACCTCAAGTAGAGCATCAGCAGCAGTCTGTGTCAGAAAAGTAGTCAGTGGCAGTGGCAGCAGCTGAGGTTTCCCAGCCCAGGTAGGCTTCCCAGATAGAATCTATGGCTAAGAGACCCCTGGAGTCAAGTCCTAACTTGCAAACCTTCAAGAGGAAAGTGAAGCGCAGACTAGTCAAAAATGGTGACCCAGTCTTCCCTCATCCTCCTTCTAGACAAATTCATCCTACTCCAGCTCCATCTGTTAAGCCTCCTCTAGAGCCCACTCCAACTGCAACTCAATCCACTGCACCCACAGCTCCAACCACTGAAACCCCTTCACATTCCACTTCTCCGGATCCTCCTCCACTTGCAGCCATTCCTATGGATCCATTCTCTCAAGATATCAAATTCTCCATCTATCCCACTAAATATCAATTCAAGCCTCTCAAAGAAGTCACTCTAAACCTTTCCACTCAACCCCCTCATTACTTTTCTTGTCTTCCTACTGCGTCCAAAACTAACTCCAAGAAAACTCTTCTTCATCTAGCTGAAATACTTCCAAGTATACAGCTTTCATCCACCAGTGGACCCCTCCTGGGAGACAATCCTTCAAAACTCCTTCCACCATTCTGGTATGTTTTTGTCAATCACTCTGAACATCACATGAATCTGTTCAGAGAATATCTAGCTATTCGAGCCTTTCTTGAAGTCCATGACATGCCAGGGTTCACCTTTGAACATTGGCTACCTAATCTTCTCAGGGCTACCCAAATCTCTCTAGAGGAACTTCAACTTATCTCCCAGAAAAGTCATTGCTTAATTTCCAAGGAGCTCCTTGATCTCTATCCTGATGAAGCTGCCAGATATCAACAAAATCAGTCCAGAAACCAGTTTTTGACAGTTCAGCATCACATCTCTCTGAGGTTTCATGATATGTTTGGACATCTTCTCCGAGACTTACAGGCTAAATATAATAGGATGAAAACTTTCAATTTTGAAAGATTCAAGCTGGGTTTGCTGGATGTCTCTAAGGGCCAATGGGACAACCTTTTAAGAGGCCAGAGAGAGATTGTTCCCTCCATGCTTGTAGCTTTGCCTTCTGGCTTGCATCCTCCCCTAGTAGGAGCAGTTTCCTACAGAAAAGTTTTTACCGAGGCAGTCTTCAATAGATACATCCGGATTGCAACCAGATTCAAAATCAAATATAAACTGAAATTGTCTTTCCAGAGATTTGTCTTTTTGCAACTATCCAAGCAACATTATCATCTTATGGACTTTCAACTTTGTTTTGCTAAATCTGGGAGATTCAATCTAGATCAATGGGCAGCAGCATATCCTTCATATCATTCAGATTGTGAAAGGCTGAAACTTTCTCTCCATGACTTTCACTACAAGAGTCTTAAAGACTTGAGGAAGAACATTGGGCATAAATGGGCTCAGAGACTCCTCATTTATTATCAAGCCAAAGATGTTGTTGTTTCCAGTGGACTGCATTGGAATATCACTGCTCATGAATTTCTCTTGCTTGCTGCCTCCAAGAAGTTTGTTCCCCTCAAGTTCGGGGTCAATCGAGACAAGTACTTTGGTAGGATGTCTTGGCTCCAGAGGCGCCACATCAAATCCCATCGGAAGCTACCCTCCACCACTCCTTCCTACAATATTGATGCCGCTCTCTTTGACAACTTCTTTGATGAGAATGAGAAGAAGCTCTGGGATCTCATCCAACCTTTCCTTGCTAAAATTCCCAGATCTCTTTACTTACCCAGCTCTCTGTCTAAGTCATGTACAACTTTTCTTATATTTTGAGAACTGTGTAATTTATAAACAATTTCTGCTATGTTTCTGATCTCTTTGTCATGCACTATTTTACATCTTGTGTTTAATGATTGCCACTTCTGAATGCAACATTGTGTATCTTTGTGATGATTTCCTTTATGTTAATGCCACAAAGGGGGAGAGACAGCAGCATATTCACACTTTACTTATGCTTTTTACTGTCAATTTAAAGATTTTTGTCATTAACAAAAAGGGGGAGAATTGTTGAGCAACTACCCCTAAGGAATTTAAGAATTTTCTTAAATTAATATATCTATTATTTTTGCTATGACAAAACTCTTTAAAATAAACTTTCTACAAAGCAAATATATTAATTACATATCACAAAAATCATATCAGTATATTGCAGAATAATACCTCCATCCAAAAATTTCTAAGTCCACAGACTCTCTCTTTGTCCTACTGAATTCGACTGTTAACTTTGAATATCAAATCCGACTCCTTCAGAATCGAAGTTAAACAATCTTCAAAATTTTTCTAAGTTCACAACTTTATACTTGATTCGACTTATGTCTCCGACTGGTACAGTCGAATGCTTCATATAATCTTCTACTTGATTCGACTGATGACTCTGACTGTTACAGTCGAATGCCTTTCTATATCCGTCTGTTTTCTTCAACTGCCGCAGTCGAATGCTTCAGTAAACAGTCTATATAGTATTCGACTACTGAAGTCAAATTGCCTTATCTTTTTAAAAGTCGAATCACATTTGCTATTTTCTTGTTAGATTCGAATTGCCTTGTTTTCTTAGAAATCGAATTACCTTATTTCTTTACTAAAGTCGAATCACTCTTACTTGTCCAGTCTAATTGCATGATCTTTTGAATTCGACTTCACTAATTAACTCTATACTTAAACTCTCTTCTGATCCTTTTTAGTCTTAACATCTAATGCAAATTTATCTCCAAATCTTTTCATACATCTTTTTAATGAACTTTCAATATCTTATTGATTCATCAAAACTGTCATTATCCTGTTATTTTATTATTTTATTCTCTGTCAGAACAAGTCATATCAGTCTTAAAATATTCATTTAAATCCTGCGCATGACACTTCTGATATATTTAAAAAATAATCCTTGATTTGTTCAATGCCTTTGCTCCGGATTTTGCTGGATTCATTAGACACTATGCATTTATGAATTCTCAGGCGCATGGCATCTGACAGGACTCACCTACCACTGACAAACCCATACTTCACCTTTTTAGCATATCTGTTTGTCTACTTTTTCTTTCTGAAAGCTTGTGCATACGAGTTTCCATACCTATTTTTTGTACTTACCTGACTTACCTACCTCAAAGGTATGGAGTTCTCTCTTCTTTCTGTCTTGCCTTTGTAACAGACATTTATTGGAGCACGTTTTCAGCATGACTCATTCACAGTCTATGATGACAAGAGCTTATCTTCTAGCTGTGAACGACTACTCTTCCTCTGAAGACTTTGGAAAGATGCAAAAAAATTGAAGGACTTCTAAACAATAAGCTCATCAAGATCCAAAGGAAACTAGAGCTCTCTCCAAATGGTCAAATTGCAAACGGCCACAAACTCCAACGGCTATTTTCTAAACGGCCATATTCTGAAGTGTATAAAAGGAGCTCAAGTTTAAAGAATACATACACACACACAGCAATAGGCAACTCAAGAAGAGAGCATACAAGCTTCATTCGAATTCCTTCAACTCTCACAAGCCCTTCTGAAAGCTAAAGTCTGAGAGCTTTTTCTTCCTTAGAAGACTTTCTCTGAAGCTCTCCTAGTAGTGTTGGGTGGCAATTGTAATTGCTTACTTTCTTTAGTCCACCCTTAGATTTCAGATAGGATTTGTATCTCATCTCTGATCTTTGAATCCTTCTGAAGTCTGTGTTTGTGTTAAGACAAACACACAAGTCTTTTTATTTCTCTTGTGTAAATTCTGCAGAAGTCTGTTTCTGCATTGCCCCTCCTGTGTAGGGAAGGCCTTGTGAAAGGCAGTTGTTGTACCCCTGGTTAAGGAAGACTTGCTTGGGAGCAAGTGGGTTTGAAATTCCTCTCAAGGGTGAGAGAAGGCCAATTCATTGGCAGATAGTTGAAATCTCAAGTGGTTGGCTTGAGGACTGGATGTAGGACTTCCATGTGGAAGGACCGAACCAGGATAAATTATTGTGCATTTCTGTGTGATTGTTTCTGCCTTGTTTACACTTGAATCACACACATCACACTAAGCTCTAACAAGTTTATTTAGTGTTGTGCAATTTCAGAAGAAAATTTTAAAAGAGAGAAGTCCTATTCACCCCCCTCTAGGACATTCTTAGTGCCACTTCGATCCAACAGTGCTCTTGTGATTGAGGAGGCTTCCTAAACTCCAGAGGATCATCTACATCAGTAGGAAGACCGGATATGGGAGGAGAATCTCACCTTCTTGGCTTGGCTGAGGAGGGATTCTTCGACTAAATAATCCCTCTAGAGATTTATTTCTAGGCAAGTAGCTTAAGGTTTCACTCCGTGGACTTATCCTCTAGGGTTTTGCAATTTTACAGATTTTTATTTCATGCCTGGACCCCCAAAATTCTGTGTTTTTTGTGTTTCAGTTTGCACTGTGTGTAGACAGGAGATTGACGACCACTTTGTTGACGCCAAGATCCTGGGTCAACGGCAGGCGATCATGCCGTTTACCCCTGTTGGCGTCCAGACCCTGGATGTCAAGTTCTTCTGATTTTCCAGAACAGTGTTTGACTGCATATGATGTGATTTTTCGAGTAAAAGTGATTACATGTATGTGTTTAGAAAATGTTGTCCTGTCTAATATGTTCAATTGATCATACCATGAAATCCTGATAATTTCCTGATTATATTTGCTATTTTTAGTAATTCTGTTATGGGGAAAATACACATGTTTTAGTAGAGTTAAATTCAGAGTAAATGTGTGCGATGAATGTTGTCATCTCAGAAATTTTCCCTGAATATAGGACTAATGTATGCTTCAGGACTGTTAGATTCGATGGCCTACTGTCTATCATGCTTAAATGAATTATCTTGTTAAATTACATGTAATCTCTTTTAAATACGAAAATAGTTTTACCATTCCTAAAATTCTGAAAAATTAAAGATATGTTCCATGTTCTATGTGACGGCCCTCATTATACCGGTACGGTTATACCAACCCACCTCGGTATAGCGAGCGTTGCCACAGTGGGACATTTACCCAACAATACATTCAGCTGAGATACACGTGAATATAAGAACAGAGTAGCGGAATTAAAAAGAACTACTGTCTTCATTCATTCATCATCCACATTTAGCATACATGAGATTGCAATAACATTAAAGAACTTAAAAGTTCACATATTTAAATTGCTGAAAATTTAATACATAGATGTCCACCATTATACATTCTTTCCATGATAACGCTAATACAACGTTCAATTTACATACTATGAAACGCAAAAGTCACAAAGCACTCCAAAGACTAATCTTCACGCTCGGAGTCCGTCTCCACTGTCTCCTCCAACGGTGCCACGTCACCAACTACACCTGTACGCCGAAGCAAGTAGTGAGTCTAAAGACTCAGCAAGTAACACCACTCATACCATACACGTACATGGCATAGTAGGCTCTACACACACCATTGTAAAAACTCAACATGTATCATGCTTAACGTTTGAAATGAATAACCAACCATGATAATTCTATAAGTAAACACATGATGCATGCTTTCAGATTTCCTTATCAAGATAAATTCCTAACACGTGTCCTCTAATCATTCCTACTCATGAAATTCTACTTTGCATTTTAACTAAAACATGAAAGCACTTAGCATGTTTATCCTACGTACATGAAACAAAACACACCTAGCATGGGATCTACACATTCTTATGCATGTACACGAACATTTTACATACTTTAACTTGCTGGTTTTCACATGATTTAGCAACCATAACCCTACACATGAGAGCTACAATGTTATTTAAAATACAACATATGAACAACCAAACATGGAATTTTGTGCACATACTTGTTAATTGTCCCTAGCATGGATTCTAGGCACTTTACACATATAAACATGATCCTAACATAATGAAGCTACTGATTTAACATGGTTTCAGATTTGTCACAACATGGATTACAATATCATATCCTCACATTTTGGTCTCATATTTTCTTTACACAAATTTCCAATTCACATAAATTGCACTTTACACATACACATTACACATTGTTCACTTTCACATTAACACATGAACACATGCACATTTACACATTCACATTTACACTTTCACATTTAGTGCCGTGACACATAGTCCAAACCACCAAAGAATGACACAACACATCACATCACATAGACGCCATCTAGGCAATACAATGGCGACTCTTGGACTGCGCAGACCGGGAGAACAAGTCTCCACCCTAACCAGTGGTACTTGTCCACCTCCAGGATTTCCCCCTAATTCCCTTAGGGTCACTTACACATTGAACCTTCTCAGGGGGACTTTTCCCTGATACGGTTCCACTGCCCTCTGTGGAAGCAATGTCACACTTGGCACAATTTACACATTACACGTTTTTACCGTTTTTAACACATAAGTTTACACATATCATTCTCATTTCATCCACTTTCTCACTCACATGCACATTTCTCTATTTTTCCTAACATGGCACTACAATTACAGAATCTTAGCACTCAGAAAATTACGCTAATCAGGTGGCTATACACACAACAAATCATTTTACATCGGCATGCATTAGTTTCACAATTTCACATGGGAATTTCATATTGTATCATCTACTGGTCCAAATGACCTGAAATTTTAACCCCAAGCTATTTTCGGGTTTAGGATTCCTCATGCAAATTTTCAGATTTTTCTGAACTAAAAAGAAATTTCAGAAATTCAAACATCCATTTCTCATGCCATCCACCATTCAACTTAACATGGAATTGTACACAAATCACCATCTTAGCAGCTTACTGTCTAAACCCTAGCATGCATGGCAATACGGAATTCATTCCCAAATTTATTGGACAATCCATTAACTTATGGAAGATTTATCATGACCTAGCATGATCTCTATTTTTCCTAAACAAATTTTGCAATAATTCACACAAGCATGGGAATAATCTCAGAAATTTAGAACAGGGACTGAACCTCACATGCATAATCCTCACAAATTAGGGCATTTAGACTTGTCCTAAATCATGCAAACATGGTTTAACAAGATTAAAACTCATCACACATGTATCTTCATGAAATAATTAAGTCCTATCATTCGTGATAATCCATCCACACACCACATCCATCACATCAACAATATACATAGCATATAAATGATTTACAATATATCCTCATCGTGAAACATATCGAAAATAGTCGTATAGAAGGGCAGAACAGCTTGCTGTTCTGCTCAGATGAGCTTGGCGGCAAGCTATGGCCGTTAATTTCATGTTAGCGGCATCATCGATGGACGCTAAGCATGATCTTAGCGGAAATGGGTATTGCCGTTAATGTTAGGTCTGTGCAAAACACAGACCCGAGCTCCAAAGATGGGGTGAATTTGGGGGTCTAGGACACGAGGGAAAATACATAAAATTTGTAAAACCAACCTAGACACATACAGGGACGTTATGAGTAGGGTACTTGCCTCTTGTAAAACTCCAAGGGATCTAAATGGGTCGTAGAAGCTCTCCTTGGGCAGTCCCAAGAAGCCTCCAAAAGAGCTCTCCTCCGGGTTCTAGGTCGATGCAGGTGCTAAGCCAGTGGTAGGGAAGCCTTCTCCTTGGTTCCCTCTAACCTCCAATTGCAGTAGAACGCCGGATGAAGCCTTGGATCGCCGGATTGGAGCCTCCAAAGTCCAGTCTTTGCACAGCTCCGAGCTAGGGTTTTCTCTCCTCTTCCTCTCTTGTAAAAAGGCAAGGAGAAGGGTTGGGGGAGCAAATTTCGGGTTTAGATATATGGGAGAGGCTTCTCCTGACCCGAAATGCTGATGTGAACCCCATTCAGGCCGTTGGAGACAGCTCCCCAATGGTTGGGGTAGCTTGTTCCCGGAATTCCGGGCTCTGCAACGCATGCAGGTCAGAGAAGTTGGCGTCCACATCGTTGGACGCTGGGATTAGTGTTGGCGTCCATAGGGTGGACGCTGACATCACATCGACGTCATGCTATTGACGCCAATACGGCCTTCAGCCAGAAGTCTAAAACATGCAGAAACCCATGCACATCATGTATATTTACATGTAATATCTATATAGTTTTGTGCACACACTACCATCAAGCATTACATACATTAATTATACCTAAGCTATACACATACACACATAAGTATACCACTAATACATACGTAGATACATACATACGTACATATACGACACGAATTATTTACATGCAATAATGCAGCAAAATTCGAGGGCCTTACACCCTCTCCCCCTTAAAAGAAACTTCGTCCTCGAAGTTAGAACGACACTACTCAAACAAAAGGGGATACTTCTTCTTCATCGCATCCTCAAGCTCCCAAGTAGCCTCCTCTCGTGAGAAGTTCCGCCATAGGACCTTCACCGACGCAATACTCTTGTTCCGGAGATGCTGAACCTTCCGGTCAAGAATAGCTACTGGTTGCTCGACATACGAAAGATCTGGCTGGATCTCCACTGGCTCATGACTAATCACATGAGACGGATCTCGGACATACTTCCTGAGCATAGATACGTGGAATACAGGGTGAACGCTAGCCAAAGCTGGGGGTAATGCTAGCCATATGCCACGCTGCCCAAACGTCTGAGAATCTCATATGGGCCAATGAACCTAGGGCTCAACTTACTATGCCTGCCAAATCTGACAACACCTCGAGTAGGCGATATCTTCAAGAAGACATGATCGCCAACCTCGAACTCCAAATCCTTTCTTCTGTTGTCGGCATAACTCTTCTGCCTATCCTGAGCCGCAACAAGCCTCTTTCTGATCAGCTGGACCTTATCCGAAGTTTCCTGGACTAACTCCGGTCCGATCAACTGCCTATCACCAGTCTCCTCCTAACACAAAGGAGATCTGCAGGGCCTACCATACAACGCCTCGAATGGAGTCATACCAATACTCGCATGAAAGCTGTTGTTGTATGCGAACTCCACAAGAGGTAAATGACGCTCCCAATCATCCTTCCAATCCAGAACACACGCTCTCAACATATCCTCGAGCGTCTGGATAGTCCTCTCGGACTGTCCATCGGTCTGGGGATGAAATGCCGAACTGAGCTTCAGTTCTGAACCTAACGCATCCTGAAGACCCTTCCACAGCCTCGAAGTGAATCTCGGATCTCGATCCGAAATGATCGACTTCGGCACACCATGCAATCTAATGACACTACTAACATACAATCTAGCTAAACTCTCTACTGACTGCTTCTTCTTCATAGGCAAGAAATGAGCAGTCTTCGAGAATCTATCTACAACTACCCAAATCGAGTCATTGCCCCTTCTAGATCGAGGCAAACCCGAAACGAAGTCCATAGTGACAGCTTCCCACTTCCATACTGGGATATCCATCCTCTGCATAAGGTCAGATGGTCGCTGTCGCTCGGCCTTCATTTGCTGACATACTAGACATCTAGACACATAATCCGCAACATCCTTCTTCATGCCGAACCACCAAAATGATCTCTTCAGGTCTTGATACATCTTAGTGTTACCCGGATGAATAGAGAATCGCGATCTATGAGCCTCCGCTAACACATGCTCACGGACATCTACTAAATCAGGGACACAAACACGGAGCTGAAATCTAATCACACCATCCTCATCTCGAGCAATGCCTGCCTTGCCCACTAACTCTAAGAGTCTAGGGTCGGCTCCCTGTCGCTCAATCACCTCATCCAAAACCGAGGACCTAAGAGATAACTGAGCTACAAAAGCCTGACATAGCGATGGCTCTAACTCAGTCAACGCGCAAGCCGCATCCTCCAACATCTTTCAGTCCTGCTGGAGAGATGGCCTCTTTCTACTCAGCGCATCCGCTACAACATTCGTCTTTCCAGGGTGATACTGAAGGTCGAAGTCATAGTCCTTCAAGAACTCAATCCATCTTCTCTGCCTCAGGTTTAATTCCTTTTGGGAGAAAAGATACTTCAAGCTCTTGTGGTCGGTAAACACCTCAAATCTGACACCATAAAGATAGTGCCTCCAGATCTTTAGTGCATGCACCACTGCTGCGAGCTCCAAGTCATGAGTCGGATAGTTCTTCTCATGCTCCTTTAATTGACGAGAAGCATAAGCCACTACCCTTTCTTGCTGCATTAGCACACAGCCCAAACCAATCTGAGACGCATCCGTATAAATGGCAAAGCCCTCTGGACCACTAGGCAATACCAATACCAGAGCAGAAGTAAGCTTAGCCTTCAATAGCTGGAAGCTACGCTCACATGCCTCAGACCATACGAACTTCTCACCCTTCCTGGTCAGCTGAGTCAAAGGGGCGGCGATGGATGAAAATCCCTCAATAAATCACCGATAGTAACCAGCTAAACCAATAAAACTACAAATCTCCGAAGCGGTCTTGGGAATCTCCCAATCCATAACTGCCTGGACCTTCGCTGGATCAACTGCAACACCAGCGCCGGAGATAACATGCCCGAGGAAATGAACCTCGCGCAACCAAAAATCGCACTTGCTGAACTTGGCATACAGCTTGTGCTCACGAAGAACCTCTAACACTACCCTCAAATGCTGACGGTGGGTGGCCTCATCCGGAGAGTAGACCAACACATCGTCAATAAACACCACGGCAAAGCTATCTAAATAAGGCCTAAACACCCTGTTCATGAGGTCCATGAACGCTGCAGGGGCATTGGTCAATCCGAAAGGAAGGACCAAGAACTCATAATGTCCATAACGGGTTCTAAACGCCGTCTTGGACACATCCTCACTCCGAATCCTCAACTGATGATAACCAGATCACAAATCAATCTTAGAAAAGACTGATGCCTCTCGCAACTGGTCAAACAAATCATCAATACGAGGTAAGGGATACCTGTTCTTCACAGTCACTTGGTTCAACTTCCTATAGTCAATGCATAACCTAAGTGACCCGTCTTTCTTCTTGACGAACGATACAGGTGCGCCCCAAGGGGAAACAATAGGGCGAATAAATCCCTTATCAAGCAACTCTTGCAATTGCCTCCTCAACTCGGCTAACTCCGCAGGTGCCATCCGATATGGAGCCTTCGAGATAGGAGAGATGCCCGGAAGCAACTCTATGGTAAACTCTATCTCTCTATCTGGTGGCAATCCACTAACGCATAGTGCTCCTCTAGCCAATCCAGACCAAGAATAGCATCATAGTCCTTCATCTTTAGCAAGAAGAAACACCCATCTAGGACTCTATCCTCAATGCACACGGGTAACGACGGAATGCACTTCCTAGTCGATATCGTACCCGCCGGGGTGTGCACAGACAAAGGGACCTCTAACTCCTCAGACTCTATGCCTGACTCTAGGGCTAACTGCCTAGCGAACCGCTCGGAAATGAATGAGTGAGTAGCACCCGTATCAAACAAAACCCGAGCGTGCGCACCTAAAAGCAAAACCGTACCTTCGGTGACATGCTCCGCCTGCTCGGCGTCCTCGCGAGCTAAAGCAAACACTCGAGCTGGGGCTCGAGGCCTTCCTGGTCTTCCTATAGTTGGCGCGGATACCGCTACTGCTGGGGCTGGCGCTCTGCGCTGAACTCCTTGCTGAAGTCTTGGGCAATCTTTGATCTTGTGGTCGCTGCTCCCGCACTTCAAGCACTTACCCGTAATCATCCAACACTCAGTACCACCATGTGTCTTCCCACAGTGGGGACACTCTTTCTTCACACCAGGGGAACGTACAGAAGGTACCTAAGAACTGCCGACTGTTACGGATCGTTGCGGTGTCTGGTACACTATTTTTTCTTGTCTTGCCGTTGGAAAGTTGCCGCTGGCCTCTTCTGTGAAGCTTTCTTTTCTTCCAGGTATTGCTCCATCTCTCCCTCCTGCCTGCAGGCAGCACTGAGAGCCTCGTCCAATGTGCGGTGGTCAAATGCCACGAGCCTCGTCCGCAGTGATGGCTTGAGTCCCATCACGAACTTCTTTGTCTTCCTGCGCTCGTCTGCCACGATATGAAGTGCATATTTAGAGAGTTCAGAAAATCTTGCCTCATATTCCAGCACAGTCATGGAGCCTTGAGCCAAAGATAGAAATTCTTGCTCCATCCGATCTTGCACATGCTCGGGGATGAACTTGGCCCGAAAGAGCCTCGTGAACTCGTCCCAAGCAACGTCGATAGCTCCGTCCTCAAATCGGGTACGCAGCAATGAAGCCCACCATACATCAGCTCTTTCCTGCAATACACCTTCGTAAGCTCCAACTAACAGTTCTAACTAAACAAAACATGCAATCATACAAAATCAACACATACCTGTAGCATGTAGGTGGCCAATGTAACCTTATCCTCCTCTGCACACCTGATGGCTCGGAAGATCTTTTCTATCTCCCTCATCCAGCTTTCAGCCAACAACAGATCGCTCTCCCCCTTAAAAGAGGGTGGCAGCATCCTCTTGAATCTCTCCATGGTAGAAGGTCCACCATGGTCCTGAGCTGCTACTTGAGCCTACTACAGTACACATCAAGCAATACACAATCAATATAATATCACACATTCAAATAAAATAGATAATAGTTCATTTTATTGGTCTAACCTGAGCCTCCAATTGAGCCTGGAGTGCTGCCTGGGTATGAGCCTGCGTCTGCATGGCTTGCACCAGACCTTGCATGAATACTCCATAGTCCACAGGTGGCGGTGGGGGAAGTACAGGACTTGGCGGTGCCGGGGCCTGCTGCTCCGCCCGCTCGTCACGTCGCGGCTCGTCCTCACGGGCCGGCGCTCCGCCACGCCTACCTCTCGAAGCCATGGCTGTAATAAAATTTCAGCCACCATTAGAGCTAGGTCACTAAGTTTCCTAACCATTTTCTTATCTATTTTTCATTCCTTATTAATCAATTCTACACATGTGGACATACTTAGCATGCAATGGGGATGATGACTTAGGTATATTCATGTGCAATCTCAACCGGTTGCTCTGATACCAATCTCTGTGACGGCCCTCATTATACCGGTACGGTTATACCAACCCGCGTCGGTATAGCGAGCGTTGCCACAGTGGGACATTTACCCAACAATACATTCAGCTGAGATACACGTGAATATAAGAACAGAGTAGCGGAAGTAAAAAGAACTACTGTCTTCATTCATTCATCATCCACATTTAGCATACATGAATTGCAATAACATTAAAGAACTTAAAAGTTCACATAATTTAAATTGCTGAAAATTTAATACATAGATGTCCACCATTATACATTCTTTCCATGATAACGCTAATACAACGTTCAATTTACATACTATGAAACGCAAAAGTCACAAAGTACTCCAAAGACTAATCTCCGCGCTCGGAGTCCGTCTCCACCGTCTCCTCCAACGGTGCCACGTCACCAACTACACCTGTACGCCGAAGCAAGTAGTGAGTCTAAAGACTCAGCAAGTAACACCACTCATACCATACACGTACATGTCATAGTAGGCTCTACACACACCATTGCAAAAACTCAACATATATCATGCTTAACGTTTGAAATGAATAACCAACCATGATAATTCTATAAGCAAACACATGATGCATGCTTTCAGATTTCCTTATCAAGATAAATTCCTAACACGTGTCCTATAATCATTCCTACTCATGAAATTCTACTTTGCATTTTAACTAAAACATGAAAGCACTTAGCATGATTATCCTACGTACATGAAACAAAACACACCTAGCATGGGATCTACACATTCTTGTGCATGTACACGAACATTTTACATACTTTAACTTGCTGGTTTTCACATGATTTAGCAACCATAACCCTACACATGAGAGCTACAATGTTATTTAAAATACAACATGTGAACAACCAAACATGAAATTTTGTGCACATACTTGTTAATTGTCCCTAGCATGGATTCTAGGCATTTTACACATATAAACATGATCCTAACATAATGAAGCTACTGATTTAACATGGTTTCAGATTTGTCACAACATGGATTACAATATCATATCCTCACATTTTGGTCTCATATTTTCTTTACACAAATTTCCAATTCACATAAATTGCACTTTACACATACACATTACACATTGTTCACTTTCACATTAACACATGAACACATGCACATTTACACATTCACATTTACACTTTCACATTTAGTGTCGTGACACATAGTCCAAACCACCAAAGAAGGACACAACACATCACATCACATAGACGCCATCTAGGCAATACAATGGCGACTCTTGGACTGCGCAGACCGGGAGAACAAGTCTCCACCCTAACCAGTGGTACTTGTCCACCTCCAGGATTTCCCCCTAATGCCCTTAGGGTCACTTACACATTGAACCTTCTCAGGGGGACTTTTCCCTGATACGGTTCCACTGCCCTCTGTGGAAGCAATGTCACACTTGGCACAATTTACACATTACACGTTTTTACCGTTTTTAACACATAAGTTTACACATATCATTCTCATTTCATTCACTTTCTCACTCACATGCACATTTCTCTATTTTTCCTAACATGGCACTACAATTACAGAATCTTAGCACTCAGAAAATTACGCTAATCAGGTGGCTATACACACAACAAATCATTTTACATCGGCATGCATTAGTTTCACAGTTTCACATGGGAATTTCATATTGTATCATCTACTGGTCCAAATGACCTGAAATTTTAACCAAGCTATTTTCGGGTTTAGGATTCCTCATGCAAATTTTCAGATTTTTCTGAACTAAAACAAAATTTCAGAAATTCAAACATCCATTTCTCATGCCATCCACCATTCAACTTAACATGGAATTGTACACAAATCACCATCTTAGCAGCTTACTGTCTAAACCCTAGCATGCATGGCAATACGGAATTCATTCCCGAATTTATTGGACAATCCATTAATTTATGGAAGATTTATCATGACCTAGCATGATCTCTATTTTTCCTAAACAAATTTTGCAATAATTCACACAAGCATGGGAATAATCTCAGAAATTTAGAACAGGGACTGAACCTCACATGCATAATCCTCACAAATTAGGGCATTTAGACTTGTCCTAAATCATGCAAACATGGTTTAACAAGATTAAAACTCATCACACATGTATCTTCATGAAATAATTAAGTCCTATCATTCGTGATAATCCATCCACACACCACATCCATCACATCAACAATATACATAGCATATAAATGATTTACAGTATATCCTCATCGTGAAACATATCGAAAATAGTCGTATAGAAGGGCAGAACAACTTGCTGTTCTGCTCAGATGAACTTGGCGGCAAGCTATGGCCGTTAATTTCATGTTAGCGGCATCATCGATGGACGCTAAGCATGATCTTAGCGGCAATGGGTATTGCCGTTAATGTCAGGTCTGTGCAGAACACAGACCCGAGCTCCAAAGATGGGGTGAATTTGGGGGTCTAGGACACGAGGGAAAATACATAAAATTTGTAAAACCAACCTAGACACATACAGGGACGTTATGAGTAGGGTACTTGCCTCTTGTAAAACTCCAAGGGATCTAAATGGGTCGGAGAAGCTCTCCTTGAGCAGTCCCAAGAAGCCTCCAAAAGAGCTCTCCTCCGGGTTCTAGGTCGATGCAGGTGCTAAGCCAGTGGTGGGGAAGCCATCTCCTTGGTTCCCTCTAACCTCCAGTTGCAGTAGAACGCCAGATGAAGCCTTGGATCGCCAGATTGGAGCCTCCAAAGTCCAGTCTTTGTACAGCTCCGAGCTAGGGTTTTCTTTCCTCTTCCTCTCTTGTAAAAAGGCAAGGAGAAGGGTTGGGGGAGCAAATTTTGGGTTTAGATATATGGGAGAGGCTTCTCCTGACCCGAAATGCTGATGTGAACCCCATTCAGGCCGTTGGAGACAGCTCCCCAATGGTTGGCGTAGCTTGTTCCCGGAATTCCGGGCTCTGCAACGCATGCAGGTCAGAGAAGTTGGCGTCCACATCATTGGACGCTGGGATTATTGTTGGCGTCCATAGGGTGGACGCTGACATCACATCGACGTCATGCTATTGACGCCAATATGGCCTTCGGCCAGAAGTCTAAAACATGCAGAAACCCATGCACATCATGTATATTTACATGTAATATCTATATAGTTTTGTGCACACACTACCATCAAGCATTACATACATTAATTATACCTAAGCTATACACATACACACATAAGTATACCACTAATACATACGTAGATACATACATACGTACATATACGACACGAATTATTTACATGCAATAATGCAGCAAAATTCGAGGGCCTTACACCCTCTCCCCCTTAAAAGAAACTTCGTCCTCGAAGTTAGAACGACACTACTCAAACAAAAGGGGATACTTCTTCTTCATCGCATCCTCAAGCTCCCAAGTAGCCTCCTCTCGTGAGAAGTTCCGCCATAGGACCTTCACCGACGCAATACTCTTGTTCCGGAGATGCTGAACCTTCCGGTCAAGAATAGCTACTGGTTGCTCGACATACGAAAGATCTGGCTGGATCTCCACTGGCTCATGACTAATCACATGAGACGGATCTCGGACATACTTCCTGAGCATAGATACGTGGAATACAGGGTGAACGCTAGCCAAAGCTGGGGGTAATGCTAGCTCATATGCCACGCTGCCCAAACGTCTGAGAATCTCATATGGGCCAATGAACCTAGGGCTCAACTTACTATGCCTGCCAAATCTGACAACACCTCGAGTAGGCGATATCTTCAAGAAGACATGATCGCCAACCTCGAACTCCAAATCCTTTCTTCTGTTGTCGGCATAACTCTTCTGCCTATCCTGAGCCGCAACAAGCCTCTTTCTGATCAGCTGGACCTTATCCGAAGTTTCCTGGACTAACTCCGGTCCGATCAACTGCCTATCACCAGTCTCCTCCTAACACAAAGGAGATCTGCAGGGCCTACCATACAACGCCTCGAATGGAGCCATACCAATACTCGCATGAAAGCTTTTGTTGTATGCGAACTCCACAAGAGGTAGATGACGCTCCCAATCATCCTTCCAATCCAGAACACACGCTCTCAACATATCCTCGAGCGTCTGGATAGTCCTCTCGGACTGTCCATCGGTCTGGGGATGAAACGCCGAACTGAGCTTCAGTTCTGAACCTAACGCATCCTGAAGACCCTTCCACGGCCTCGAAGTGAATCTCGGATCTCGATCCGAAATGATCGACTTCGGCACACCATGCAATCTAATGACACTACTAACATACAATCTAGCTAAACTCTCTACTGACTGCTTCTTCTTCATAGGCAAGAAATGAGCAGTCTTCGAGAATCTATCTACAACTACCCAAATCGAGTCATTGCCCCTTCTAGATCGAGGCAAACCCGAAACTAAGTCCATAGTGACAGCTTTCCACTTCCATACTGGGATATCCATCCTCTGCATAAGGTCAGATGGTCGCTGTCGCTCGGCCTTCATTTGCTGACATACTAGACATCTAGACACATAATCCGCAACATCCTTCTTCATGCCGAACCACCAAAATGATCTCTTCAGGTCTTGATACATCTTAGTGTTACCCGGATGAATAGAGAATCGCGATCTATGAGCCTCCGCTAACACATGCTCACGACATCTACTAAATCAGGGACACAAACACGGAGCTGAAATCTAATCACACCATCCTCATCTCGAGCAATGCCTGCCTTGCCCACTAACTCTAAGAGTCTAGGGTCGGCTCCCTGTCGCTCAATCACCTCATCCAAAACCGAGGACCTAAGAGATAACTGAGCTACAAAAGCCTGACATAGCGATGGCTCTAACTCAGTCAACGCGCAAGCCGCATCCTCCAACATCTTTCAGTCCTGCTGGAGAGATGGCCTCTTTCTACTCAGCGCATCCGCTACAACATTCGTCTTTCCAGGGTGATACTGAAGGTCGAAGTCATAGTCCTTCAAGAACTCAATCCATCTTCTCTGCCTCAGGTTTAATTCCTTTTGGGAGAAAAGATACTTCAAGCTCTTGTGGTCGGTAAACACCTCAAATCTGACACCATAAAGATAGTGCCTCCAGATCTTTAGTGCATGCACCACTGCTGCGAGCTCCAAGTCATGAGTCGGATAGTTCTTCTCATGCTCCTTTAATTGACGAGAAGCATAAGCCACTACCCTTTCTTGCTGCATTAGCACACAGCCCAAACCAATCTGAGACGCATCCGTATAAATGGCAAAGCCCTCTGGACCACTAGGCAATACCAATACCAGAGCAGAAGTAAGCTTAGCCTTCAATAGCTGGAAGCTACGCTCACATGCCTCAGACCATACGAACTTCTCACCCTTCCTAGTCAGCTGAGTCAAAGGGGCGGCGATGGATGAAAATCCCTCAATAAATCGCCGATAGTAACCAGCTAAACCAATAAAACTACAAATCTCCGAAGCGGTCTTGGGAATCTCCCAATCCATAACTGCCTGGACCTTCGCTGGATCAACTGCAACACCAGCGCCGGAGATAACATGCCCGAGGAAATGAACCTCGCGCAACCAAAAATCGCACTTGCTGAACTTGGCATACAGCTTGTGCTCACGAAGAACCTCTAACACTACCCTCAAATGCTGACGGTGGGTGGCCTCATCCGGAGAGTAGACCAACACATTGTCAATAAACACCACGGCAAAGCTATCTAAATAAGGCCTAAACACCCTGTTCATGAGGTCCATGAACGTTGCAGGGGCATTGGTCAATCCGAAAGGAAGGACCAAGAACTCATAATGTCCATAACGGGTTCTAAACGCCGTCTTGGACACATCCTCACTCCGAATCCTCAACTGATGATAACCAGATCACAAATCAATCTTAGAAAAGACTGATGCCTCTCGCAACTGGTCAAACAAATCATCAATACGAGGTAAGGGATACCTGTTCTTCACAGTCACTTGGTTCAACTTCCTATAGTCAATGCATAACCTAAGTGACCCGTCTTTCTTCTTGACGAACGATACAGGTGCGCCCCAAGGGGAAACACTAGGGCGAATAAATCCCTTATCAAGCAACTCTTGCAATTGCCTCCTCAACTCGGCTAACTCCGCAGGTGCCATCCGATATGGAGCCTTCGAGATAGGAGAGATGCCCGGAAGCAACTCTATGGTAGACTCTATCTCTCTATCTGGTGGCAATCCACTAACGCATAGTGCTCCTCTAGCCAATCCAGACCAAGAATAGCATCATAGTCCTTCATATTTAGCAAGAAGAAACACCCATCTAGGACTCTATCCTCAATGCACACGGGTAACGATGGAATGCACTTCCTAGTCGATACCATACCCGCCGGGGTGTGCACAGACAAAGGGACCTCTAACTCCTCAGACTCTATGCCTGACTCTAGGGCTAACTGCCTAGCGAACCGCTCGGAAATGAATGAGTGAGTAGCACCCGTATCAAACAAAACCCGAGCGTGCGCACCTAAAAGCAAAACCGTACCTTCGGTGACATGCTCCGCCTGCTCGGCGTCCTCGCGAGCTAAAGCAAACACTCGAGCTGGGGCTCGAGGCCTTCCTGGTCTTCCTATAGCTGGCGCGGCTGCCGCTACTGCTGAGGCTTGCGCTCTATGCTGAACTCCTTGCTGAAGTCTTGGGCAATCTTTGATCTTGTGGTCGCTGCTCCCGCACTTCAAGCACTTGCCCGTAATCATCCAACACTCGGTACCACCATGTGTCTTCCCACAGTGGGGACACTCTTTCTTCACACCAGGGGAACGTACAGAAGGTACCTGAGAACTGCCGACTGTTACGGATCGTTGCGGTGTCTGGTACACCGTTTTCTTCTTGTCTTGCCGTTGGAAAGTTGCCGCTGGCCTCTTCTGTGAAGCTTTCTTTTCTTCCAGGTATTGCTCCATCTCTCCCTCCTGCCTGCAGGCAGCACTGAGAGCCTCGTCCAATGTGCGGTGGTCAAATGCCACGAGCCTCGTCCGCAGTGATGGCTTGAGTCCCATCACGAACTTCTTTGTCTTCCTGCGCTCGTCTGCCACGATATGAGGTGCATATTTAGAAAGTTCAGAAAATCTTGCCTCATATTCCAGCACAGTCATGGAGCCTTGAGCCAAAGATAGAAATTCTTGCTCCATCTGATCTTGCACATGCTCGGGGATGAACTTGGCCCGAAAGAGCCTCGCGAACTCGTCCCAAGCAACGTCGATAGCTCCGTCCTCAAATCGGGTACGCAGCAATGAAGCCCACCATACATCAGCTCTTTCCTGCAATACACCTTCGTAAGCTCCAACTAACAGTTCTAACTAAACAAAACATGCAATCATACAAAATCAACACATACCTGTAGCATGTAGGTGGCCAATGTAACCTTATCCTCCTCTGCACACCTGATGGCTCGGAAGATCTTTTCTATCTCCCTCATCCAGCTTTCAGCCAACAACAGATCGCTCTCCCCCTTAAAAGAGGGTGGCAGCATCCTCTTGAATCTCTTCATGGTAGAAGGTCCACCATGGTCCTGAGCTGGTACTTGAGCCTGCTACAGTACACATCAAGCAATACACAATCAATATAATATCACACATTCAAATAAAATAGATAATAGTTCATTTTATTGGTCTAACCTGAGCCTCCAATTGAGCCTAGAGTGCTGCCTGGGTATGAGCCTGCGTTTGCATGGCTTGCACCAGACCTTGCATGAATACTCCATAGTCCACAGGTGGCGGTGGGGGAAGTTCAGGACCTGGCGGTGCCGGGGCCTGCTGCTCCGCCCACTCGTCACGTCGCGGTTCGTCCTCACGGGCCGGCGCTCCGCCACGCCTACCTCTCGAAGCCATGGCTGTAATAAAATGTCAGCCACCATTAGAGCTAGGTCACTAAGTTTCCTAACCATTTTCTTATCTATTTTTCATTCCTTATTAATCAATTCTACACATGTGGACATACTTAGCATGCAATGGGGATGATGACTTAGGTATATTCATGTGCAATCTCAACCGGTTGCTCTGATACCAATCTTTGTGACGGCCCTCATTATACCGGTACGGTTATACCAACCCTCGTCGGTATAGCGAGCGTTGCCACAGTGGGACATTTACCCAACAATACATTCAGCTGAGATACACGTGAATATAAGAACAGAGTAGCGGAAGTAAAAAGAACTATTGTCTTCATTCATTCATCATCCACATTTAGCATACATGAGATTGCAATAACATTAAAGAACTTAAAAGTTCACATAATTTAAATTGCTGAAAATTTAATACATAGATGTCCACCATTATACATTCTTTCCATGATAACGCTAATACAACGTTCAATTTACATACTATAAAACGCAAAAGTCACAAAGCACTCCAAAGACTAATCTCCGCGCTCGGAGTCCGTCTCCACCGTCTCCTCCAACGGTGCCACGTCACCAACTACACCTGTACGCCGAACCAAGTAGTGAGTCTAAAGACTCAGCAAGTAACACCACTCATACCATACACGTACATGTCATAGTAGGCTCTACACACACCATTGCAAAAACTCAACATGTATCATGCTTAACGTTTGAAATGAATAACCAACCATGATAATTCTATAAGTAAACACATGATGCATGCTTTCAGATTTCCTTATCAAGATAAATTCCTAACACGTGTCCTCTAATCATTCCTACTCATGAAATTCTACTTTGCATTTTAACTAAAACATGAAAGCACTTAGCATGTTTATCCTACGTACATGAAACAAAACACACCTAGCATGGGATCTACACATTCTTGTGCATGTACACGAACATTTTACATACTTTAACTTGTTGGTTTTCACATGATTTAGCAACCATAACCCTACACATGAGAGCTACAATGTTATTTAAAATACAACATGTGAACAACCAAACATGGAATTTTGTGCACATACTTGTTAATTGTCCCTAGCATGGATTCTAGGCACTTTACACATATAAACATGATCCTAACATAATGAAGCTACTGATTTAACATGGTTTCAGATTTGTCACAACATGGATTACAATATCATATCCTCACATTTTGGTCTCATATTTTCTTTACACAAATTTCCAATTCACATAAATTGCACTTTACACATACACATTACACATTGTTCACTTTCACATTAACACATGAACACATGCACATTTACACATTCACATTTACACTTTCACATTTAGTGTCGTGACACATAGTCCAAACCACCAAAGAAGGACACAACACATCACATCACATAGACGCCATCTAGGCAATACAATGGCGACTCTTGGACTGCGCAGACCAGGAGAACAAGTCTCCACCCTAACCAGTGGTACTTGTCCACCTCCAGGATTTCCCCCTAATGCCCTTAGGGTCACTTACACATTGAACCTTCTCAGGGGGACTTTTCCCTGATATGGTTTCACTACCCTTTGTGGAAGCAATGTCACACTTGGCACAATTTACACATTATACGTTTTTACCATTTTTAACACATAAGTTTACACATATCATTCTCATTTCATCCACTTTCTCACTCACATGCACATTTCTCTGTTTTTCCTTAGATGGCACTACAATTACAGAATCTTAGCACTCAGAAAATTACGCTAATCAGGTGGCTATACACACAACAAATCATTTTACATCGGCATGCATTAGTTTCACAATTTCACATGGGAATTTCATATTGTATCATCTACTGGTCCAAATGACCTGAAATTTTAACCCCAAGCTATTTCGGGTTTAGGATTCCTCATACAAATTTTCAGATTTTTCTGAACTAAAAAAAAATTTCAGAAATTCAAACATCCATTTCTCATGCCATCCACCATTCAACTTAACATGGAATTGTACACAAATCACCATCTTAGCAGCTTACTATCTAAACCCTAGCATGCATGGCAATACGGAATTCATTCCTGAATTTATTGGACAATCCATTAATTTATGGAAGATTTATCATGACCTAGCATGATCTTTATTTTTCCTAAACAAATTTTGCAATAATTCACACAAGCATGGGAATAATCTTAGAAATTTAGAACAAGGACTGAACCTCACATGCATAATCCTCACAAATTAGGGCATTTAGACTTGTCCTAAATCATGCAAACATGGTTTAACAAGATTAAAACTCATCACACATGTATCTTCATGAAATAATTAAGTCCTATCATTCATGATAATCCATCCACACACCACATCCATCACATCAACAATATACATAGCATATAAATGATTTACAGTATATCCTGATCGTGAAACATATCGAAAATAGTCATATAGAAGGGCAGAACAGCTTGCTGTTCTGCTCAAATGAGCTTGGCGGCAAGCTATGGCCATTAATTTCATGTTAACAGCATCATCGATGGACGCTAAGCATGATCTTAGCGGCAATGGGTATTGTCGTTAATGTCAGGTCTGTGCAGAACACAGACCCGAGCTTCAAAGATGGGGTGAATTTGGGGGTCTAGGACACGAGGGATGTCACGTCCCGAGAATTACGCAGCAGATATTAATTTGAAGAATTCGAGTCGATAATTCGAGACGTGAACAGTCGGCAAATAAGCCTCTAGCTAGCATGCACTAAATGTATGATAACATACATTATCATAGGGCCCAAATATTGAACTCAATTAATCTTTTATTCAAATCTCAACTCATTGTATTTCAAATGGAAACTATTACAGGACTAAGACTCATAAAAGTAAAAGTACATAATACCTCACTTCCTACTACATGAATCTATCACTCAAAATAAACTAACTATAGGTAGACTCATAATTGGAACGCTCTTCACTCGGACGCATTCCCATCCTCGACTTGCTCTTCCTCTTGAACTTCATAGTCACCTAGATGGGATAAAAGTAGGGAATGAGCAAACTAGCCCAGTAGGATTTATATCTCAATGTGCGGGCAATGATATAAGTGATTAACATTTTAGAACTAGGCAAGTACGATGAATGATATGCATGTACGAATAAAAACTCGTTAAAACATGATATAAAAACAAACTAGAGAGAGAGATCATGATAGAATAAGATTGAT
Source organism: Colocasia esculenta (assembly GCA_014218235.1). Classification (NCBI taxonomy): domain Eukaryota; kingdom Viridiplantae; phylum Streptophyta; class Magnoliopsida; order Alismatales; family Araceae; genus Colocasia; species Colocasia esculenta. Next base: position 58,857,815 of record CM024761.1, read on the forward strand.
GAACAAGATGACAAGAGAGAACTAGAAATAGATCACTTTGTACAAGCACGCAAGATTTCACTTGATGTTAATAGCTTTCAAGAACGCAAGATATCACTAATTGCATTAAATGCAGGATGGCCATATCACGCAAGCAAGCAAGCAAGATTTCACAAGCACGATCAAGTAACACTAATCAGGCACGTAGACACCAATGTACACCAAGAAAAGATCCATCAAGAATGTACACCAGGACACGTGTATGTGGTATTGTATCTATCATTCAACAAGCAAGAAAGTACTCCCAGCGCAGATGCAACGCCAGTAATCATTATACCCCATGGTTAACAGTATATTTATGACTCTCCGTCATTGGGGCTAGACTGGAGCCCTTGGACACACGCCGTGCCCTGTCAGCCATCTCATGTAAATTTTTAAATGTAGATACCCACAGTCATAAATAATGGCCAATGAGAGTTTCAAAATGTAGCAAGTGTAATGTCATGTTCATGATGATGATGGGAAGAAGTAATGATTAAATTGAACATGATTTCATGAGAACAATGGTCAAGAGATAAATTTGGCAGCATAACGGTACGATTTATACTTTCGTTCAATCTTTACATTAATGGCTTTAGTATAGTTTGTAAGTCACACTCATGAGATCAAGAAGAGAAAGGAAGTGCACGCTATCTCCAGGGAACTTCAATGGTACAACCTACTCGTCGGCCATGTGGGAATCCATGGTCAGAGGAGATTTACGGAGGCCTTGGTGAAAAGGTCGCTAGTCTACCGATTCGGAATGACCGGTAGAGAGTTTCCAATTTCCCAAGAAAATGCTACCTAACAGTGCTAGTGTGTAGTGCGGTACGCGTGTCTCAATTCTCAAACCATCGGTCTCAAACTCGCAGGAAGCACTTGACAATATAACATGGAATAAAATATGCACTTTAACTAATCATGTTTTGCAAGATTTTATGATAATCATTATCATTTAAACATGGAGGAACAGTAGGAAGATTAAATCACAAGTAGAACGAATGGATCATAGCATTTAAGGAGCACTTAGAATAGCATTCATGTAATTAAAGCTTTTAAATAGGTCAATCAATTTTAAGCCATTAAATAACAATCATGTAATGATCAGACCCAAGACAGGTAACTTACACAGTAATTATCATATTTAAACAGACCTTGGGTATATGCGGAAAACTTTGTAAGAAAACAGTGGTTTCAGGTAAAAATTCGGAGAAGGCGACAGGGCTATATAAGGAAGGCGACATGGGTGTCAGATTGCGACAGGACAAGGGCCGCGAAGAGATGGCTAGAAGGCGACAGGGGGTTGTGAAGAACGCGACTGGGGCGGTCCGATTCAGGCAGCATGATCGCGACAATGGTCTTGTCGCAATCAGGTCGCGACATGTCGGGCTGTCGCGACGAGACCTCGGAAGGCGACACATCGAGCCGTCGCATTCACAGGATCTGCGCCTGAGTCCGACTGGGATCTGACATGCTCTTGGTTCAGACTTACCATGTTTTGACACAGGAGCGATATTCATGAAACGCCTATATCTCTCTATATGCTGACCTTTAGACAAAACTTTCAACATAGAAAATGTCGAGGACATCTATTGGAAGAACTTTGATGTTTGGGGTTTTACCTAATTCGGTCTTTGCCCTTGTGAAAAACATGAAGAACTTAAAGTTAAATGCAACCAGAAAAAACGCAGTATCATGCATGACTCTATTACGAAGTTTATAACTCTCAAACTAATGACATTTACACAAAACCTTTAACATGAAAGATGACCCTAACGACTAATAAAAGAACTTTCATGTTGGAGTCTTGACCTACTTCGGTCTAAAATCTCAAGAAAAACAGGAATAACCTAAGGCTAACTGCAAACCCGAAAACACAGTATTATGCATGACTCTCTTACGGGGTTCATAACTCTCTAACTAAAGACTTTTAGACAAAACGTTCAACATGAAAGATGATCGTGACATCAAGTAGAATAACTTCCATGTTAAGAGTTTCCTCTAATTCTGTCTTGAATCTCGTGCAACATATTAAGAACGGGAAAAGTTCTAACAGTGCGCGACGTTGGCAAAACGCTTATAAATCAAGATCTACTAAATAAAATTCGATGAAACCAGTGGGAAATGAAAGTTAACTTGATTCTCTACACATTGGTATAGGATATGTTAAGATTTGGCCCGAGAAAACCTACTTTTAGTCGACTTCAAGAGAGGGGTTTGTGCAGGTCGCAGCAAACGAGAAGGGGAAGAAGAACGGCTTCTTGTGGTCGTTCCACAGCTCCTCAGCCACCAAGAGCTCCTCCACACGACCCTAGCATGTTCTAAATTCGTTCCTAGGGTTTGGGTGAAGAGTATTTAAGTAACCATGGTGTTTAGGAGTCCTATTATAACTAGGAAAGGAGGGTTTCGGGATTGGCATGTTTAGTTTCCTATTTTTGATGATTTCCTCCTCCCTTTGAGTGTGTGAGGCATTAGGAAACCTCCCTCATAGTTAGGCACGAATTTGGGTTGCCATGAATGCATGATTGCATCCCAATTCAACTCAAATTGCCTCTTTCTAATTTCAGCCTATTTAGAGTTACGAATTTCTATGTATTTTCTTGCTTCATTTGATTTTTGGGCCATATGTGGTCCATTGGCCCACTTATGATATTGGGTCATTATGATATATTGTTAGAAGCATTTCTAACATTTTTATTTAATTTATGATTGCGTCGTATTTCCGTGTTAACGGTTTTCCGACTTGCTTCCTAATTTGGATAATCGGTCACCATAACTCTTAAACCTAGTCCAAATGATTTTTATTTACCCAAATTTCTTGATGGGTCATTAGATGATATTATTTGAAGTCCATCTATGATTTTTATTTAATTTTCCAACTCATCCAAGTACGTGTGATAATGATTTTCCGACTTATTCATGAATTACGATAATAAGTCGCAAAACACTTTAAACCTAGCTAATCTATTTTTATTGTCACAAATTTCTTTGTGAAACATTTAGTAATAATGTTGGGGTCGATTTATAATTTTTACGGAATTTTTCGATGTGTTTTAGCACATACGATAATGATACGTATGTTTTAAATACTACGATATTATGGAAATTATTTATTTCCATTTATTTGAGTTTTTATGTAATTAATTTTTTTTTTCCGGGTGCTACAAGGGAAAATACATAAATTTGTAAAACCAACTGTAGCACCCCGAAATTTTAACTACATAAAAATTCAATTAAATGGAAATAAATAATTTCCATAATAACAAGTATTTAAAACATACGTATCATTATCGTATGTGCTAAAACACATCGGAAAATTCCGTAAAAATTATAAATCAACCCTAAATATTATTATTAAATGTTTCACAAAGAAATTTGTGCCAAGAAAAATCAGATTATCCAAGTTTAAAGTGTTTCGCGACTTATTACCGTAATTCATGAATAAGTCGGAAAATCATTATCACACATACTTGGACGAGTCAGGAAATTAAATAAAAATCATAAATGGACTTCAAATAATATCCTATAATGACCCATCAAGAAATTTGGTTCAATAAAAATCATTTGGGCTAGGTTTAAGAATTATTGTGACCGATTATCCAAATAAGGAAACAAGTCGGAAAACTGTTAACACGGAAATACGACGCAACCAAAAATTAAATAAAAGTCTTGGGGAGACTTCCAACATTATATATTGATGACCCATTATCATAATCGGGCCAATGGACAACATTTGGCCCAAAAATCAAATGAAGCTAGAAAATACATAGAAATTCGTAACCATAAATAAGCTGAAATTAAAAAGAGGCAATTAGAGTTGAATTGGGATGCAATCATGCATTCATGGCAACCCAAATTCGTGCCTAACTATGAGGGGAGGTTTCCTAATGCCTCACACACTCAAAGGGAGGAGGAAATCATCAAAAATAGGAAACCAAACATGCCAATCCCGAAATCCTCTTTTCCTAGTTATAATAGGACTCCTAAACACCATGGTTACTTAAATACTCTTCACCCAAACCCTAGGAACGAATTTAGAACTTGCTAGGGTCGTGTGGAGGAGCTCTTGGTGGCTGAGGAGCTGCGGAACGACCACAAGAAGCCGTTCTTCTTCCCCTTCTCATCTGCTGCGACCTGCACAAACCACTCTCTTGAAGTCGACCAAAGGTAGGTTTTCTCGGGCCAAACCTTAACATATCATATACCAATGTGTAGCGCATCAAGTTAGCTTTCATTTCCCACTGTTTTCATCGAATTTCATTTATTAGATCTTGATTTATAAGCGTTTTGCAAAAGTCGCGCACTGTCAGGGCTTTTCCCGTTCTTAATATGTTTGACGTTATTAAAGACCGAATTAGAGTAAAATCGTAACATGGAAGTTATTCTACTTGATGTCACGATCATCTTTCATGTTGAACGTTTTGTCTAAATCTCATTAGTTAGAGAGTTATGAAGCCTGTAAGAGAGTCATGCATATTACTGTGTCTTCGGGTTTGCAGTTAGCCTTAGGTTATTCCTGTTTTTCTTGAGGTTTAAGACCGAAGTAGGTCAAGACTCCAACATGAAAGTTCTTTTATTAGTCGTTAGGGTCATCTTTTATGTTAAAGGTTTTGTGTAAATGTCATTAGTTTGAGAGTTATAAACTTCGTAATAGAGTCATACATGATACTGCGTTTTTCTGTTGCATTTGACTTTAAGTTATTCATGTTTTTCACAAGGGCAAAGACCGAATTAGGTAAAACCCCAACATCAAAGTTCTTCCAATAGATGTCCTCGACATTTTCTATGTTGAAAGTTTTGTCTAAAGGTCAGCATATAGAGAGATATAGGCGTTTCATGAATATCGCTCCTGTGTCAAAACATGGTAAGTCTGAACCAAGAGCATGTCAGATCCCAGTCGGACTCAGGCGCAGATCCTGTGAATGCGACGGCTCGATGTGTCGCCTTCCGAGGTCTCGTCGCGACAGCCCGACATGTCACGACCTGATTGCGACAAGACCGTTGTCACGATCATGCTGCCTGAATCGGACCGCCCCAGTCGCGTTCTTCACAACCCCCTGTCGCCTTCTAGCCATCTCTTCACAGCCCTTGACCTGTCGCAATCTGACATCATGTCGCCTTCCTTATATACCCCTGTCGCCTTCTCAGGATTTTACCTGAAACCACGTGTTTTCCTGCATAGTTTTCTGCATATACCCGAGGTCTGTATAAATGTGATATTTGCTGTGTAAGTTACCTGTCTTGGGTCTGATCATTACATGATTGTTATTTAATGGCTTAAAATCTATTAACCCATTTAAAAAGCTTTAATTACATGAATGCTATTCTAAGTACTCCTTAAATGTTATGATCCATTCGTGCTACTTGTGATTTAATCTTCCTACTGTTCTTCCACGTTTAAATGATAAGAGTTATCATAAAATCTTGCAAACCATGATGAGTTAAAGTGCATAGTTTTATTCCATGTTATATTGTCAAGTGCTTCCTGCGAGTTTGAGACCGATGGTTTGAGAATTGAGACACGCGTACCGCACTACACACTAGCACTGTTAGGTAGCCTTTTCTTGGGAAATTGGAAACTCTCTACCGGTCATTCCGAATCGGTAGACTAGCGACCTTTTCACCAAGACCTCCGTAAATCTCCTCTGACCATGGATTCCCACATGGCCGACGAGTTGGTTGTACCATTGAAGTTCCCTGGAGATAGCGTGCACTTCCTTTCTCTTCTTGATCTCGTGAGTGTGACTTACAATCTAGACTAAAGCCATTAATGTAAAGATTGAACGAAAGTATAAATCGTACCGTTATGCTGCCAAATTTATCTCTTGACCATTGTTCTCATGAAATCATGTTCAATTTAATTATTACTTCTTCTCATCATCATCATGAACATGACATTACACATGCTACGTTTTGAAACTCTCATTGGCCATTATTAATGACTGTGGGTATCTACATTTAAAAATTTAAGTGAGATGCTGACAGGGCACGGCGTGTGTCCAAGGGCTCCAATCTAGCCCCAATGACGGCGAGTCATAGATATACTGTTAACCATGGGGTATAATGATTACTGGTGTTGCATCTGCGCTGGGAAAATCGTGTGTGCGTGTTGAATGATAGATACATAACCACATACACGTGTCCTGGTGTACATTCTTGATGGATCTTTTCTTGGTGTACATTGGTGTCTACGTGCCTGATTAGTGTTACTTGATCGTGCTTGTGAAATCTTGCTTGCTTGCTTGCGTGATATGGCCATCCTGCATTTAATGCAATTAGTGATATCTTGCGTTCTTGAAAGCTATTAACATCAAGTGAAATCTTGCGTGCTGGTACAAAGTAATCTATTTCTAGTTCTCTCTTGTCATCTTGTTCATCAATCTTATTCTATCATGATCTCTCTCTCTAGCTTGTTTTTATATCATGTTTTAACGAGTTTTTATTCGTACATGCATATCATTCATCGTACTTGCCTAGTTCTAAAATGTTAATCACTTATATCATTGCCCGCACATTGAGATATAAATCCTACTGGGCTAGTTTGCTCATTCCCTACTTTTACCCAATCTAGGTGACTATGAAGTGCAAGAGGAAGAGCAAGTCGAGGATGGGAATGCGTCCGAGTGAAGAGCGTTCCAAACATGAGTCTATCTATAGTTAGTTTATTTTGAGTGTTAGAACAATGTAGTAGGAAGTGAGGTAGTATGTACTTTTGCTTTTATTGAGTCTTAGTTCTGTATTAGTTTATCTGAGACAAATATGAGAATTGAATACAATTTATATTGAGTTCAACATGTGGGCCCTATTATGATGTTGTGTTGATACACATTTAGTGCGTGCTAGCAAGAGGCTTATTTGCCGACTGTCCACGTCTCGGAATATCGACTCGAATTCTTCGAATTAATATCCGCTGCGTAATTCTCGGGACGTGACACCAACCTAGACACATACAGGGACGTTATGAGTAGGGTACTTTCCTCTTGTAAAACTCCAAGGGATCTAAATGGGTCGGAGAAGCCCTCCTTGGGCAATCCCAAGAAGCCTCCAAAAGAGCTCTCCTCCGGGTTCTAGGTCGATGCAGGTGCTAAGCCATTGGTGGGGAAGCCTTCTCCTTGGTTCCCTCTAACCTCCAGTTGCAGTAGAACGCCGGATGAAGCCTTGGATCGCCGGATTGGAGCCTCCAAAGTCCAGTCTTTGCACAGCTCCGAGCTAGGGTTTTCTCTCCTCTTCCTCTCTTGTAAAAAGGCAAGGAGAAGGGTTGGGGGAGCAAATTTCGGGTTTAGATATATGGGAGAGGCTTCTCCTGACCCGAAATGCTGATGTGAACCCCATTCAGGCCGTTGGAGACAGCTCCCCAATGGTTGAGGTAGCTTGTTCCTGGAATTCCGGGCTCTGCAACGCATGCAGGTCAGAGAAGTTGGTGTCCACATCGTTGGACGCTGGGATTAGTGCTGGCGTCCATAGGGTGGACGCTGACATCACATCGACGTCATTCTATTGACGCCAATATGGCCTTCGGCTAGAAGTCTAAAATATGCAGAAACCCATGCACATCATGTATATTTACATGTAATATCTATATAGTTTTGTGCACACACTACCATCAAGAATTACATACATTAATTATACCTAAGCTATACACATACACACATAAGTATACCACTAATACATACGTAGATACATACATACGTACATATACGACACGAATTATTTACATGCAATAATGCAGTAAAATTCGAGGGCCTTACATTCTATATCTACCCTGTGGTTAAAATTTGGTCATGCTCTAATTACTGTGAAATTAGTTTTGAATTTCTGATGCTTTCTGTACCATGTGTGAAGAATAGATTTCAATTATGTTTTAAAGCATGATTACCAGCAAGAATTGGTTCTGTTACTGACTGTTCATGATTAAAATGTGTATTCATAAGTGGTTTATAATTGATCCATGATATGTGTATGCATGTGCATGGAAAGTGAGAGAACATATGGCATGTGTGAGTAAAATGTATTAATGTGTAAAGATAAAATGTGTGCCAATAAGACACTACGACCATAGATTGCGTGGAGCTGTACTGTAGTAGTGCCCCTACGGGAAAGCTCAAATGTGTTACGTGATACCTGGGGCAATGGGTCGTGTGAAATCCTGAAGGTGGACAAGTTCCACTGGTAATGGTGGGGAGGGCTGATGTTCAGTCTGTCCCCATGTAATTTTAATTAATTACATAATTATTTTGGTGATTAACAAAACCCTATCAAAAAGTTCTAACACATATTTCATAAATCTTAAGTACAGAAAATATACCAAGGTCAAACAAGCCAATATTGGTAAGTATTACCTTTCTGAAGCTTTAATCATTTCAAGATCATATTTCTCTAAGTCCACACCGACTCCTGTTGAAAGCCACAACGATTTCCTTGTGTGTATCGATAGAGCTATAACGATTTGATATCATAACGATTTCTTTATAAGACTGAGATATCATGTGGTTTCAAACAAGTCGTTCCCATAACGATTCTTTAAGTCATCGTAACGATTTCTTTAGAACTCGTAACGACTTGCCTGTCGTAACGATTCTTTAAGTCATCATAACGATTTCTTTAGAACTCGTAAACGACTTGCTCGTCGTAACGATTCCTTAAGTTATCGCAACGATTTCTTTAGAGCTCATAACGATTTGCCTTGCACAAAGATTTCTTTAGAGCTCATAATGATTTGCCTTGCGCAACGATTTCTTTAGAGCTCATAACGATTTACCTTGTGCAACGATTTCTTTAGAGCTCATAACGATTTGCCTTGCGCAACGATTTCTTTAGAGCTCATAACGATTTACCTTGCGCAACGATTTCTTTAGAGCTCATAACGATTTGCCTTGCGCAATGATTTCTTTAGAGCTCATAACGATTTGCTTCGCGCAACGATTTCTTTAGAGCTCATAACGATTTGCTTCGCGCAACGATTTCTTTAGAGCTCATAACGATTTGCTTCGCGCAACAATTTCTTTGGCGCTCTTAACGATTTGCTTCGCGCAACGATTTCTTTAGCGCTCATAACGATTTGCTTCGCGTAATGATTTGTTAAGTGTTCATAACGATTTCTTCATTGAACACATCGACTTGCTTTCCATAATGATTTCTTCAGTATTCATAACGACTCCTTTAATGAATACAACGATTTGCTCTCTATAATGACTTGTTGGTATTCATAACGATTTCATAAGTCATATAGATAACAACTTTATGGTTTATATCGACTTGATATTTATCTTATCTCTTAAAGCGTTGAATAGTCAAAGTCTTCTCTTAGTTGTCTGACTGTTGTGCATTTAATGAAGACAGAACGTATCTCTACATGCATGCAGATAATATCTTTTCAGTATCGTGCATATTCTGTCAATATCTTTTAGAACAAGCTATTTGGCATTGCTATATTGATGAATATTCACATCAACATTTACTGACAACAAGAGACAGCCTAGCTGTCTACTGTTCTAGCATTTAATATGTGCAGGGTCCTAAAGACATTCTGTCATACAACGTTGGACCATATAGACGTCAGAAGACCTTATCACTTTGCGTGCTCAACTGGATAAAAGATTGTTGAAGCTTCCAAATGTCAAGCAGTCTAACGTCTACCAATCTAAGAGACAACGGTTACTTCAACGGCCGTATTTCAAATGGAGATATAAATACAAGACAGAAGATCAGAAGCAAATGATGAAAAAAAAAACGTACAAGCAATTCAAATCTTCTGATAGAATTCTAGAGCCAAGAACCTCATTCCTTCTCGTGTTGCTCTTTGCTCTCCACACTGTAGTGAAAATCTTGAGAGAGCTCGTGTAGTTCTGAGAGTCTACTGTGTTTCTAGATCTTCTACTCTCAGTCCTGCTTGCTTCAGATCTTAGCTTATTGAAGCTTGATCTAGGGGCTTGTTTTTACTGCTTACCTTTGTTGTGGTTGTTCCCTTCTGTGTTGAAGGAAGACCTGGTGGGGCATCCAGGGTGTTGTTGTTCCCTTCTGTTGTGAAGGAAGACCTGGTGGGGTATCCAGGGTGGTGTAATTCCCTTCGTGTGAAGGAAGACCAGCTGAGCTGGGTGTTGTAGTGTCCATAGGGGGATTGTACCCTAGTTAGTGGAATCCTGAGTTGTTGCTCAGGGACTGGACGTAGGACTCCTAAGGAGAGGAGGTCTGAACCAGGATAATTTCTTGTTTTGTGTGGTTGTTTTTCTTGTGTGATTGCTCTTTGAACTAACTGTTACTAACCTTCATCGAAGAACGTATTTGTGTGAATGTTTTAAGTACAGGTACTAATCAAATATTTTTAAAGACCCATTCACCCCCCCCCCCTCTGGGCTTGTCAACTGGGCAACAAGTGGTATCAGAGCGAGTCTCTTCGACAAAGAAAGATCCAACGATCTGAAGAGTAAAGATTCATGGCAGCCCAAGGTAACATTGAAGGTCAGTCTGTCAACCGACCCCCTCTCTTTGATGGTGAAGATTATGCTTATTGGAAGACCAGAATAGAGTACTTTCTTCATGGTCACGACTATCAGATATGGTCAATAGTAGAAGAAGGTGATCTCCTGGTCACAAATGAGAAAGCTCAGTGGACAGATGATGATAGGAAAAAGATCTCCTTAAACTGTAAGGCTAAGAGTATTCTGTGTTGTGCACTAAGCAAAAAGGAATTCAACAGAGTTTCAGCCTACAAATCTGCAATGGAGATGTGGGAAAAGCTTAGAATTACCTATGAAGGCACAGACAAGGTAAAGGAGACAAGAATTGATATTCTTCTTACCCAATATGAAAGATTTCAGATGCAATCAGGTGAGTCCATAACCCAGATGTTCAATAGATTCACAGATATCACAAATGGGTTAGCCGGACTAGGAAAGACCTATGAAATGGGAGACATGGTGAGGAAAATTCTTAGATCCCTACCATCTTCATGGACTCCCAAAGTTACAGCCATTGAAGAAGCTAATGATCTAAAGAGAATGTCTTTGGAAAAGCTCATTGGGTCCCTTATGGCCCATGAGATAAACATAGAGAGTTTAGGAGAATCCTCCAGCAGAAAGAAGCAGTCAAATGCGCTCAAGGCTGATGAAGAGTCGTCAGAAGAATCACTGGACAACAGTGAGAACAGCAAGGACAGTGATGATGAAGAAGCTATGCTGTCCAGAAGACTACAACGAATTCTAGCCAAAAAGAAGAAGTTTCAATCTGGCAGAAGATTCTTCAATAAAAATAAAGAGTTTAAGAAGCCAGAAGGAAAAGATCTGAAGAAAGGAGAACCTACATGTTATAAGTGCAAGAAGCCTGGACATATCAAGGCAGAGTGTCCAAAGCTTAAGAAAGATGGACACAAGAAGAAAGATAACTTCATACGATTCAAGAAATACAAGAAGAAGACAATGGCAGCCGCATGGGAAAATAGCAGCGACTCAACAGTGAGTCAAGCTCAACCAGTGATGAAGAAGAAGCCAACTTGGCTTTCATGGCAAATATAGATGATAAGGTAACATCTGATTCCTCCTTTGATTCCTGCAATGATTCTGATTCTGATAATTTAGAGGATGCATTCAATGAACTATATGATAAATATAGAGATATATCTAAATTATTAAAAGTTAGTAAGAAAAACATTACTTATTTAGAGAACTCAGATCTAAAATTTGAAAATGAGCAACTAGAAAAACAGTTAACTGAACTTAAAAGAAGAAATGAGTTATTATGTGGAGATCTAAAGGACAAGAATGAACAAATAATTAAATTGGAAAAACAGGCTGGCACAGATGAACTGAAAACAGAAATAAAATCATTAACAGATGAAAATAAGAAATTATCTAGCATATTGGAAAAATTCACAAATGGTAAAAACTCCCTCATATTAAAAGGTGCTAGAAGATCAAGTAAGAAGAAAAATGGATTAGGATATACACTCCCAGATAATGAAGAAACCATAGTTTATCCTAAAACATATCCAATACCAAAATTTGTACCCGAACAAGATATAGCATACAAAGCTGACTTCAAATATATAGAAAAAGTAACTAAATTATCCTACTGTAGTCACTGCAACAAGTTAGGACATATCATAACAACATGCCCAACAAGACATAAGAAATGGATAATCAAAGGTAAAATCAATGATACTAACCAATCAGGACTCAAAAGAATTTGGGTACCTAAAACTTGATGATTTTATTTCAGGGTAACACTCGAGCATCCAAATGGTATTTGGACAGTGGGTGCTCAAGGCACATGTCAGGGAATCGAAAGCTATTCACCCGTCTTCAAGCTGAAGAAGGAACAGTTACCTATGGAGACAATGGGAAAGGCACAGTGATTGGCAGTGGTTCTGTGAGCAACAAAGGAAAGATAGTCATTGAAGATGTATTGCTTGTCAAAGGGCTGAAGCACAATTTCATCAGCATCAGCCAGCTTTGTGACAGAGGTCATCAGATTCAGTTTCAAGAGTCAAAGTGCAGCATATTGAAGGATGGAGCAGTAATTTTTGAAGCAAATGGAGAAAAGAACCTGTATGCACTTCGTCTTGAAGAACTCAAGGATCAAGATGTCTGTTTGGCAGCAAACAAGGATCAATCAACAGAACTGTGGCATAGAAGACTGGGACATTGCAGCATAGAAGGTATGAGAAAACTGCTAAAGAAGAATCTTGTGGAAGGTCTACCAAAGGTCAGCACAAAATTGGATGGTGTCTGCAGACCTTGTGCCAAGGGAAAACATGTTAAGAATTCCTTCAAGTCAAAGACTGTAGTGACAACCTCAAAACCCTTAGAACTCCTTCATATGGATTTATTTGGGTCAATGAGAACCACCAGTCTTGGAGGAAAGAACTTCGGATTTGTTATAGTTGATGACTATTCCAGATTTACATGGGTGTCATTCCTAGAACATAAAGATAATACATTTGAAAGCTTTATCAGCTTTAGCAAGAAGGTTCAGAAAGACAAGAAATTCAGTATTATTAGTATTCGATCAGATCATGGAGGTGAATTTCAGAATGAGAAATTTGTAAAGTTCTGTGAAAATGAAGGGATTGAACACAATTTCTCAGCACCAAGGACACCACAGCAAAATGGAGTTGCTGAGAGGAAGAATAGAACTCTATTGGACATGGCAAGAACAATGTTGTCAGAATATAATTTGCCAAGATACTTTTGGGCTGAAGCAGTGAACACAGCAAGCTATATTATCAACAGAGTAATGATCAAGCCAATCCTAAAGAAGACTGCATACGAACTATTTAAAGGAAAGAAGCCAAAGATCAGTCACTTTAGGACATTTGGATGTCCTTGCTTCATTCACAATAATGGAAAAAGGGACATTGGTAAATTGGATGCCAAATCAGATGAAGGTATCTTCATGGGGTATGTTTCTAAACCCAAAGGTTATAGAGTATTTAACAAATGTACCTTATCAATTGAACAGTCTGTGCATATTATTTTTGATGAGACTAACACTTCCTTGAGAAAGGAAGAAGATAATGACAATGATGATGCAGACGAACTGTCCAAGAAACTAAAGGATACCTCAATTGAAGACAGGGATGATCCACCTCTGGAAGACTTGCAACAACAAGATATTACACATGAAAATCTTCCAAAGGAGTGGAGATACAAGAAAGATCACCCACCTGAGAACATTATTGGTGATCCATCTATAGGGGTAAGAACAAGAGGTTGATGCAGGGAAAATTTGAGATGAGCATGATGGGGGAGCTCAATTATTTTCTTGGACTACAAATCAAGCAAGGAAAAGATGGCACCCACATTTGTCAAGCAAAATACACCAAGGAGCTTTTGAAGAAATTTGGTTTTGAGAACACAAAGCCACTCTCAACACCAATGAGTACATCTACAAGAATGGATAGTGACAAGGATGGTAAGAAAATAGATCAAAAGATCTACAGAGGTATGATTGGTTCATTACTTTACTTAACGGCCAGTAGACCTGATATTCTATTCAGTGTATGCATGTGTGCTAAATATCAAGCAGATCCTAGAGAATCTCATTTAATCTCTGTAAAAAGAATATTTAGATATTTAGCTAGAACTCATGACTTAGGTCTGTGGTATCTAAAATCTTGTGAAATTAATTTAGTAGGATACTCTGATGATGACTATGCTGGATGTAAAGTAGATAAAAAAAGCACCAGTGGTTGTTGTCAATTTCTTGCAAGGTGTTTGATATCCTGGTCCTCAAAGAAATAAAATTCAGTGGCACTATCTACAGCTGAAGCTGAGTACGTGGCTGCTGGAAGTTGTTGTACACAACTCCTATGGATAAAGTAACAACTTGAGGATTTCGGACTAAATATCAAATCAATTCCACTACTGTGTGGCAACACCAGTGCTATCAATCTCACCAAAAATCCAGTCCAGCATTCAAGGACCAAACATATTGAGGTTAGATATCATTTTATTCATGATCATGTAGCAAATGGTAACATTGAAATATCTTTTATTGACACAAATGGTCAGTTAGCAGATATTTTCACAAAAGCCTTACCCGAGGAGAGATTTACGTCTCTTAGAAGGGAATTGGGCATGTGTAATTTGTGAAGAGATTTCTGTTTAAAACTGGCATATAAATTTTCAGAATTAAGTAAGTTTTCCCTCTATGGCTTTAAGCAAAAGTAATTTAAATTATCTTTCCGGGCCGCTCTCTTTATAAACTCTGTTGAGTTGGTCAAACTCATTTGTCGTTTTCTGCCACCTTTTGGTGCCTCACTTTTCGGTATAGCATTTATTTAACTCCGAAAATCGATGTGGGAACGATTCATCTTCTATCTTCTACCTTTTTCCCTCTTTCGTCTGGTTACCTGAGTCGATGCCCTAATGACTTCGACATCGACTCTCTGCAAATTTGAAGCCCTTCACCTCTTCCCGCAAAGAATTTCTTGAGGGCTTTCACTTCTGCCACCATCTCCTCCATTCTGAAACCCTCCTTCACTCAAATCCATGGCCACACCAGTTGTTTCCGGCAGTCTTGGGGGCTACAGCACTTAGTACCTCTCTCCTGAGCAGTAGGAAAGGTTCACGTTCGTGAAGACCAAGCTTTGTGGAAATAAGGCAGTGGATGTAGCTGATCTTGAGAAGAACGGCATGCACAGCATAGTGGCCGCAGTGAGAAGAATGCAGTGGACAAACATTTCGACCTTCTCTGAGGTAAGCTATCCGGACCTTGTGAAGGCGTTCTACGTTTGCTTGAAATCAGAGGCAGATGGGTCCCTGACATCTTCAGTCAAGGGAACCACGATCAAGATTGATTACAATCTTCTGAAGACTCTATTTGATGTAAGCTCGACTGGTCACAGTGGAATCCACACTGTGAATACCCAGGTCAAGGGTCTCATAATCATTGGTCCTGAATTCCGGTTGAGAGATGGGAAAATAGATATCAATCAGTTGAATGCTTTCAACCGACTTCTGCACTTTATTGTTTGTCAAATTCTAGTTCCTAGAAGTACAACTTTTTCAACCTGTACCAAGGCAGATTCAGATATGATGTTCTGGGCCATACAGAACAAGGAGATTAACATGGCCGAAGTGATGATAGGGAGGATGAAGTTTGCTCGTGATCAGATTTGGGACACCAAGAGAAAGCTCAATGTATCTCTGCCTTATGCTCACTTGCTCACCAAGGTTTTCAAACACTTTGGTGTTGACCTATCTGGGGCAGTAGTTGAGAAGATGGGCCAGAGCATTAGGTCCAGAAATCTTAGAAAAAGTGGTTTCTCAATCATTAATGGTGTATGGACCAAGACCTCAGTGGCTGAGGGTGAGGCTATAATTGGCGAAGCCCCTGAAGTCCAGCCAGAGGAAGTGGTAGAACCAGCAGCAGTGGCAGTAGCAGCACCAGTGACCGCATCAGAAGCAGAAGTAGCAGCAGCAGTGACTCCAGATGCACCAGAATCAACTTCAACTCAAGCAGCAGTTTTTGAGCCAGAATTTTCAGCAGAACCAGCAGCAGGAGTACCAGCTGAAGTTGCATCCGCAGCAGAAGAGGCACCAGAATCATCAGTTGTAGTAGAATTGGAAAGAGAAAGTGCAGAGGAAGTCTCAGTGGCACCAGCAGGAGCTGTAGTGGAAGAAGCTGTGGCATCCGGCCACCTTGAAGAAGCAACTGTAGAAGATGATCCCAGCAATGAGGAGCAATATGTTAGTGAGCCTCAAATATCAGAATCCGTGGCAGTGGGCCACAATGTTGAAGTATCTGTGGATGAAGCTCCCATTCAGAAGGAGCAAACAACTATTCCCGATGACACTGTGATGGAAGAAGCTCCCATTCAGGGGGAGCAAGGAAGTGTTGCAGAAGATGCTCCTATTGAGGGGGAGCAGTCTGTCAGCCCAAATATCCCAGAAGAAACCTCTGTACCAATGGCAGATATCTCCGGTTTAGGCACCTCATTGGAAGGAAATTAAGGCATACCTCAGGGGGACAGCACTGAAAACCCCCCAGAATAACATTTTCGAGATGGGGAAACGGCTAGCTCCTCAGAATCTGATGAGGATGCCAATATTGATGATGTACAGGCTTCTGTGAACCAAGCCAAGGAGAAAAGGAAGGAAGTTGCTCCAGAACTTCCTCTTCTTGCAGATGCTCCATATCAAAGGACTCAGAGGCAGAAGATTGTGATACAACTGAAGCCTGTCATAGAAAGACTAGATGTTTAAGGAGAAATCTTGTGCTCTTTGCAGTCTGATGTCAATTCAATTTTCATGAGCCAGACCTCCACCTCAAAAGAGCTGTTACAAGTAAGGAATGCAATGAAATGGTTTAATAAGGAAATGGGATCCATGAAGGCCTTACTTTCAGAAGTTCTGCAAGTTATAAAAGCTCAAGCACCTCCATCTTCTGAGCCTCCTACTACATCAGCTGCAGAAATGGAAGGGCCATCTGTGGTTTCAGAAGAAGTACCTTTGGAGTCAGGGCCATCCGGGCCCTCAGTTCAGGAGCAAGGGCCATCAGGGCCTCCAACTGAAGGGTCGGGACCATCCGAGCAGGCAGGGAACAAGCGGATTCCAGCAAAAGAACCTGTTGTAGATCCAGTGCCCCCAATTTCTTCTCCCTCTCAAACCCCTGCTCCTCCATCTCCTCCTTCAGCCTCCACTGCTCCACCTGCACCTCCCACCTTTAAGCAACCACACCCTCGAATCATCTCCTCACCAGCACCTTTTTCCTCTCCATCCACCTCACCTCCTGCATCTTCAACTCCCTTTCCTCCACCTCCTCTTATCTTTGAGGTTCCTCCCGCCTCATCATCAGCTGGCGCCTCCTCCTCTGGTCCCTCATCATCAGCTGGACCATCTCATCACACCTCTTCTCATCCAGCATCCCTTCTTCATCCTCATACTCCTCCCTCCTTCATCACCATCATCCCATAAGGAGCTCAAATTGATGGTCCCTATCTGAGCCCCATCAAAGACGAATTTGAGGACACCATTCTTGGCTCTGTTCTCAAAGTTGGCGAGCACATTCATGTCTCTAATCCTTCCTGTCCTCCATCTAAGAAAAGAAAAACCTCCTCTTCATCTTTCAATCCATTGTATCCTCCCTTGTGGTTTTCTCTCACAGAGGTCACTAAAAACAAGCCTCTCTACAGGGAATACCTCACCAAGGTTGTCTTTGCCACCCTCTTCAATCTTCCTTTCCTAAACCTTTCTGACCATCTTCACACCATCCTACCTTACACCTCTCTTACCAAGGTTGTAAGAAACAAGATCTTCTCTTCTGCTCAATCCTTATCTGAAGAAGAATGGGCACGCTCAAATAAAGTCCTCTACAACAAGTTTCTCTCTGCCAGATCTGAAGTTTTTCCTCCCAGGGATCACTCTCTCACCTTGTCAGAATGGTTTATGCTCCACCATTCCAACATCTGGGCTCCCTTCATCTAGAAAGAGATCAAGCTGATCAGGCAATTCAAGATGTTTAATGATTATAGGTATCTTCATCGTTTACCTGAAGTCCAGCTCAGTCAGTTCAGGCAAGCCATCCAAAATCTTGGATCTGAGCATGGCACTGCAGCAATTCAAGTGGACTTTGCTACTCTTCAGCTGCCAGAGGCTACATATCTTCCTCCTCTTCACTCTTTGCTCATGGATACACCAGTGGGCTCAGTTATTTTTGAACATTTTGCGAGAGTGATGGGCAGAATCAAAGTTTAGAAGGGCAGTGTGGTAGCTTTCCCCAGATTTGTCTTTAGGGAGTACACCTAGGCCACATCTGTGCTGAGATTCTAGCCCCTGCCTTGTCAGAATGTGAAAGACTGACACCTGCAGGTTGGGCCAAGTTCTATCCCTTATCTGCTCAGCAATTGTCGGATACAAATGCAACCTTATCCAGGGAAGGCCGCCCTCCAATCTCAGCTGCAACCTTTCTAGACATGAATTCCCTCCACCTTGTAAATGATCCTCTTCAAATTTGGGTGGAAAGGTACAAAGTCTATGTCGCCATGCGCCAGGAATTGAAGCATAGGCAGATCTTCTATCTTGTTTCCCTTAATCAGTTTCTTGCTTGTGCTAATATTGGTAAGTATTACCTTTCTGAAGCTTTAATCATTTCAAGATCATATTTCTCTAAGTCCACACCGACTCCTGTTGAAAGCCACAACGATTTCCTTATGTGTGTATCAATAGAGCTATAACGATTTGATATCATAACGATTTCTTTATAAAACTGAGATATCATGTGGTTTCAAACAAGTCGTTCCCATAACGATTCTTTAAGTCATCATAACGATTTCTTTAGAACTCGTAACGATTCTTTAAGTCATCATAACGATTTCTTTAGAACTCGTAAACGACTTGCTCGTTGTAACGATTCCTTAAGTTATCGCAACGATTTCTTTAGAGCTCATAACGATTTACCTTGCGTAATGATTTCTTTAGAGCTCATAACGATTTACTTTGCGCAACGATTTCTTTAGAGCTCATAACGATTTGCCTTGCGCAACGATTTCTTTAGAGCTCATAACGATTTGCCTTGTGCAACGATTTCTTTAGAGCTCACAACGATTTGCCTTGCACAACGATTTCTTTAGAGCTCATAACGATTTGCCTTGCGCAATGATTTCTTTAGAGCTCATAACGATTTGCTTCGTGCAACGATTTCTTTAGAGTTCATAACGATTTGCTTCGCGCAACGATTTCTTTAGCGCTCTTAACGATTTGCTTCGCACAACGATTTCTTTAGCGCTCATAATGATTTGCTTCGCGTAACGATTTGTTAAGTGTTCATAACGATTTATTCGTTGAACACATCGACTTGCTTTCCATAATGATTTCTTCAGTATTCATAACGATTCCTTTAATGAATACAATGATTTGCTCTCTATAATGACTTGTTGGTATTCATAACGATTTCATAAGTCATATAGACAACGACTTTATGGTTTATATCGACTTGATATTTATCTTATCTCTTAAAGCGTTGAATAGTCAAAGTCTTCTCTTAGTTGTCTGACTGCTGTGCATTTAATGAAGACATAACGTATCTCTACATGCATGCAGATAATATCTGTTCAGTATCGTACATATTCTGTCAATATCTTTTAGAACAAGCTATTTGGCATTGCTATATTGGTGAATATTCACATCAACGTTTACTAACAACAAGAGACAGCCTAGTTGTCTACTGTTCTAGCATTTAATATGTGCAGGGTCCTAAAGACATTCTGCCATACAACGTTGGACCATATAGACGCCAGAAGACCTTATCTCTTTGCGTGCTCAACTGGATAAAAGATTGTTGAAGCTTCCAAATGTCAAGCAGTCTAACGTCTACCAATCTAAGAGACAACGGTTACTTCAACGGCCGTATTTCAAATGAAGATATAAATATAAGACAGAAGATCAGAAGCAAATGATGAAAAAAAAATGTACAAGCAATTCAAATCTTCTGATAGAATTCTAGAGCCAAGAACCTCATTCCTTCTCGTGGTGCTCTTTGCTCTCCACACTGTAGTGAAAATCTTGAGAGAGCTCGTGTAGTTCTGAGAGTCTACTGTGTTTCTAGATCTTCTATTCTCAGTCCTGCTTGCTTCAGATCTTAGCTTGTTGAAGCTTGATCTAGGGGCTTGTTTTTACTGCTTACCTTTGTTGTGGTTGTTCCCTTCTATGTTGAAGGAAGACCTGGTGGGGCATCCAGGGTGTTGTTGTTCCCTTCTGTTGTGAAGGAAGACCTGGTGGGGTATCCAGGGTGGTGTAATTCCCTTCGTGTGAAGGAAGACCAGCTGAGCTGGGTGTTGTAGTGTCCATAGGGGGACTGTACCCTAGTTAGTGGAATCCTGAGTTGTTGCTCAGGGACTGGACGTAGGACTCCTAAGGAGAGGAGGTCCGAACCAGGATAATTTCTTGTGTTGTGTGGTTGTTTTTCTTGTGTGATTGCTCTTTGAACTAACTGTTACTAACCTTCATCGAAGAACGTATTTGTGTGAATGTTTTAAGTACAGGTACTAATCAAATATTTTTAAAGACCCATTCACCCCCCCCCCCTCTGGGCTTGTCAACTGGGCAACAAGGGCTTCTCCCGGTTCTGCAGTAACCAAGACTTGGTCACTTTGCCTGGTGATTAAATACGTGAATGTGTTAAGTGATCTTTCTAGTGGTGGTTTGGGCTGTGTCTTGGCAATGTGTAAAAGTGGTTATGTGTAAAATGTGTAAAGTGATATGTGAATGTAGCATGTGGTAAGTGCAAGTGACGTGACAAGTGATACGTGAACGTGTAAAGTAAAAACCATGTGAAACTATGTGTAAGTGAAAGTGAATGTTAATGTGAAAGTAGGTGCATGTGAAAGCCAAGGTAAAAGTGCATGTGTGCATGTCATGAGAAAATAATGCATGTGTTAATATTAATTTTGTTAATTGTGATATCATTTTTATTACCATGTGTAGGTGTATGTTATTATGTCCATGAGATAGAAATTGCTTGATAAGCATATGTTTAGTGTCTTGTTATAAAATTGAACATAAGCCATGTGTTAATGTTATATGAAACTATGAAAAGAAAGCATGTGATTAGATGATTGATATCATGTTAGTAATACTATGTCATAATTAGCAATGGTTAGAATTCTTGTCGTACATGTGTTAGTATAGTTTTGTAAATGTAAAGAGCCACGTGGGGCCCGGAGGGAGGTATAAACGAAAAGGTAGAAAGAGGGGAGGTGCTTCCCCAATAGATGGACGGCGCGACAACGTGGCTTGGAATGGGCGAAGGAAGAAGCTCGCACTCCTCCCGCCTTGTGTCGGTAGGATGGAGGTAATAGCTCGGACGGCGTGGAAGGCCTCCTAGGTCCGGAGTCGAGGCGCCTTGGGGGTCTATTTATAGGCATGAAAGATTTGAATCGCGTTGGGTACTGTAGCACCCCGGAAATTTTAATTACATAAAAAATTCAGATAAATGGAAATAAATAATTTCCATAATATCGGAGAATTTAAAACATACGTACCATTATCGTGTGTGCTAAAACACATCGGAAAATTCCGTAAAAATTATAAATCAACCCTAAATATTACTACTAAATGTTTCACAAAGAAATTTGTGCCAAGAAAAATCAGATTAGCCAAGTTTAAAGTGTTTCGCGACTTATTATCGTAATTCATGAATAAGTCGTAAAACCATTATCACACGTACTCGGATGAGTCAGAAAATTAAATAAAAATCATTTATGGACTTCAAATAATATCCTCTAATGACCCATCAAGAAATTTGATTCAATAAAAATCATTTGGGCGAGGTTCAAGAGTTATTGCGATCGATTATCTAAATAAGGAAACAAGTCGGAAAAACTGTTAACACGAAAATACGACGGAATCAAAAATTTAATAAAAATGTTGGAGAGACTTCCAACATTATATATTGATGACCCATTATCATAATTGGGCCAATGGACCACATATGACCCAAAAATCAAATAAAGCAAGAAAATACATAGAAATTCGTAACCATAAATAAGCTGAAATTAAAAAGAGGCAATTAGAGTTGGATTGGGATGCAATCATGCATTCATGGAAACCCAAATTCGTGCCTAACTATGAGGGGAGGTTTCCTAATGCCTCACACACTCAAAGGGAGGAGGAAATCATCAAAAATAGGAAACCAAACATGTCAATCCTGAAATCCTCTTTTCCTAGTTATAATAGGACTCCTAAACACCATGGTTACTTAAATACTCTTCACTCAAACCCTAGGAATGAATTCAGAACTTGCTAGGGTCGTGTGGAGGAGCTCTTGGTGGCTGAGGAGCTGTGGAACGACCACAAGAAGCCGTTCTTCTTCCCCTTCTCGTCTGCTGCGACCTGCACAAACCCCTCTCTTGAAGTCGACCAAAGGTGAGTCAAACCTAAACCAAACCTTGCAAGGCCTATACCCCTGGAAAGAGGGTCAAGTCTATGTTCTAACCCAAGTGGAATTCCCAAATTCCATGCAGTATACACGGAGTAGTAAGCGTTTTCCTCCAAGTGGTCTGAACACTGATTTTCTGGAAGAACGGGACTTCTTCAACCCAAAAGGTAGGTTTTCTCGGGCCAAACCTTAACATATCCTATACCAATGTGTAGAACATCAAGTTAACTTTCATTTCCCACTGGTTTCACCGAATTTCATTTAGTAGATCTTGATTTATAAGCGTTTTGCCAAAGTCGCGCACTGTTAGAGTTTTTCATGTTTTTAATATATTGCACGTGTTTCAAGACCGAATTAGAGAAAAGTCATAACATGAAAGTTATTCTAATTGATGTCCTCGTCAGGTTCTATGTTGAACGTTTTGTCTAGATCTCATTAGTTAGAGAGTTATAAGCGTGGTACTAGGGTTGCTGCATAAGACTACGTCTTCAAGTTGCCCTTGTTCTGACCTTGTGTTCTCCGTGATCAAAACCTATCGAAACCATCTTTGTTGTTCAATTCCGAATTACTGGAAGTACCCTAGTATGTCTAGGTTATTTTAAAACTAGTTTCGTTATTTTTCATGCACCGTGCAATTTGTTCGCTATTTTAGAACAACCTTATGTCAAAAGAAGGAAAGACTGGTCCGCAATCCAAGGCACTGTCCTTGCTCTATCAGGGTCAGGCACGGACCCTGTGAACGCGACGGCTCGATATGTCGCTTTCAGAAGGCTTGTTGCGACAGCCCTGTTGTCGCCTTCTGAATGCGACATGTACTATGTCGCTATATGGCTGCCTGATCTGACAGACATGTCGCCTTCTTCACAACCCCCTGTCGCCTTCTAGCCATCTCTTCGCGGCCCTTCTCCTGTCGCAATCTGACACCCTGTCGCCTTCCTTATAGGGATATGTCGCGATCTCAGAACTTTACCTGAAACCACGTGTTTTCATGCATAGTTTTCCACATATACCCAAGATCTGTTTAAATATGATATTTACTGTGTAAGTTGCATGTCTTGGGTCTGAGCATTACATGATTGTTATTTAATGACTTAAAAGCGATTAACCCATTTAAAAAGCTTTAATTACATGAATGCTATTCTAAGTGCTCCTTAAATGTTATGATCCATTCGTACTACTTGTGATTTAATCTTCCTACTGTTCTTTCACGTTTAAATGATAATGGTTATCATAAAATCTTGCAAACCATGACTTGTTAAAGTGCATAGTTTTATTCCATGTTATATTGTCAAGTGCTTCCTGCGAGTTTGAGACCGATGGTTTGAGAATTGAGACACGCGTACCGCACTACACACTAGCACTGTTAGGTAGCCTTTTCTTGGGAAATTGGAAACTCTCTACCGGTCATTCCGAATCGGTAGACTAGCGACCTTTTCACCAAGGCCTCCGTAAATCCTCTGACCATGGATTCCCATGGCCGATGAGTTGGTTGTACCATTGAAGTTCCCTAGAGATAGCGTGCACTTCCTTTCTCTTCTTGATCTCGTGAGTGTGACTTACAAACTAGACTAAAGCCATTAATGTAAAGATTGAACAAAAGTATAAATTGTACCGTTATGCTGCTGAATTTATCTTTTGACCATTGTTCTCATGAAATCATGTTCAATTTAATTATTACTTCTTCCCATCATCATCATGAACATGGCATTACACCTGCTTACTTATTGAAACTCTCATTGGCCATTATTAATGACTGTGGGTATCTACATTTAAAATTTTTATGAGATGGCTGACAGGGCACGGCATGTGTCCAAGGGCTCCAGTCTAGCCCCAATGACGGAGAGTCATAAATATACTGTTAACCATGGGGTATAATGATTACTGGCGTTGCATCTGCGCTGGGAGTACTTTCTTGCTTGTTGAATGTTAGATACATAACCACATACACGTGTCCTGGTGTACATTCTTGATGGATCTTTTCTTGGTGTACATTGGTGTCTACGTGCCTGATTAGTGTTACTTGATCGTGCTTGTGAAATCTTGCTTGCTTGCTTGCGTGATATGGCCATCCTGCATTTAATGCAATTAATGATATATTTTGCGTTTCTTGACATCAATTGAAATCTTGCTTGCTTGTGCAAAGTGATCTATTGCTAGTTCTATCTTGTTCACCAATCTTGTTCTATCGTAATCACTCTCTCTAGCTTGTTTTATATATCATGTTTTAACGAGTTTTTATTCGTACTTGCATATCATTCATCGTACTTGCCTAGTTCTAAAATGTTAATCACTTATATCATTGCCCGCACATTGAGATATAAATCCTACTGGGCTAGTTTGCTCATTCCCTACTTTTACCCCATCTAGGTGACAATGAAGTTCAAGAGGAAGAGCAAGTCGAGGATGGGAATGCGTCCGAGTGATGAGCGTTCCAACTATGAGTCTAGTTATAGTAATTTGTTTTGAGAGTAGAACATGTAGTAGGAAGTGAGAAGTATTATGTACTTTCCTTTCATTGAGTCTTAGTCCTGTAATAGTTTCTATTTGAAATACAATGAGTTGAGATTTGAATACAATTTATATTGAGTTCAACATATGGGCCCTATTATGATGTTGTGTTGATACACATTTAGTTCGTGCTAGCTAGAGGCTTATTTGCCGACTGTCCACGTCTCGAAATATCGACTCGAATTAATTAATACTATCCACTGCGTAATTCTCGGGACGTGACAGTTTAGTGGTATCAGAGCCTAGGATTACCAAATAGGATATGTCTGAGGGATAGGAGATACCTATGGAACCTAGGTCTTGGAAATTAAATATAGTTCCTGGTGAGAATGGGTAGAGACTAGGAATATGTTAGAAGGAATTAAACACTCCTACCCATGGACTCTTAAAATAAATTGGAGACATTAATTGGTTTCCATCCTTTTTCTCAGGAACCCTCATAACTCTCTCAATTAACCGCAATGGTTCGCAACCAATGGCAAGTTATGCAAGAAACAGTAGCTGGACTGACTCAGGCCCTGCAGAATGTGGTTCAGGCAGGAAACCAAGCTGGAGCTGCAAGGAATGGAGCCGGTGATCTGCACCGGAATTTCAGGAGTTTAAACCCTCCTCGTTTCTCTGGATCCCCTGACCCAGACGAGGCAGAAAACTGGCAGGAAGAAATAGAAAGGATCTTCCAAGTAATGCAATGCACTAATAGGGAGAAGGTGGTACTGGCCACTTTCCAATTTACTAAAGATGCTCGAGCATGGTGGAAGGCCACGTCGGCCCACCTACCAAACATAGAAGAACTAGAGTGGGCCGGATTCCTGGAGATATTCCGAGGAAAATATTTCTCTGAGAGAGTGAAGGAGAAGAAGGCAGCAGAGTTTGCTGCACTAAAGCAAAAGAGCATGTTTGTGGCTGAGTATGAAGCTCAGTTTGCTCGTCTGGCAGTGTATGCCCCACATCTTGTGGGCACAGAAAGGCTGAAAGCCAACCGATTCATGGATGGGCTCAGGCCAATGTTCATTGAAAGGCTCGGACCACACAATATTCAAACTTACACTGAGATGGTCCAAAGAGCTGAGCTGGTAGAAGACACCATGGCCAAAGTGGATGGCATGAGGGGCAAGGACAACTCTAAGCCGGTCTTTGTCAAGAAGGGAGCACCTAACACTGTTCCAACGTTTCGTAGCAACAATAACAACTTTAACAGCAACAACAAGAGGCCAAATGCTGGAAAAGATGCTACGGGAGATAAAAGAGTCAAAGTGGAAGGTAGGCAGTTGACTGAAAACTGCAATTTCTGTGATAAACCAGGACACCGAGCTGAGGAATGCTGGAAGAAACTCGGGGCATGCTTGAGATGTGGTGGTCGTGACCACCGTATTCCAGATTGTCCTATGCTGAAGGACCAGCCCGGAAGAGCCCAAAATGTACCACGGCGTCAGGGACGCCTTAATGCGGTCATAGAAGCTGATCTACCCGCGAAGGGGGTATGGTGGAAGGTACCATTTCCATACACTCTCAACCCGCATTTGTGCTTATTGATACTGGAGCGGCTTATTCATTTATTTCCACCGCATTTGCTGCAACTCTACCTGTCAAACATGTACCCTTGAAATCCAAGATCACTGTAGCCTCTCCACTAGGCTCAGAATCTGAACTCACTCACTACTGCCGAAATGCGAAACTATAATGGGGGGACACAATCTCCCTGCCAACCTTATCTGTTTAGACATGAAGGGTTATGATGCCATTCTGGGTGTGGATTGGCTAATTAAATATGATGCTGATGTAAACTGCCGCCATAGGAGGGTCACTTTTAAAAGACCAAACCTTCCAACTTTATCACTACTTGGCACCCGCTATCACAAACACCCTATCTTGATCTCCTCCTTAAAGGCTTCTAAGCTGATCAACCAGGGTTGTGATGCTTTCCTAGTTTCTGTCTTGGCAACTGAAAGAAGAAACCAACCCTAGAAGACATTCCAATAGCCAGGGACTATCCTGATGTATTTCCAGAGGAATTACCTGGTATACCACCTGAGCGGGAGGTAAACTTCACCATTGAGTTACTCCCTGGGGCAGCCCCTGTTTCAAAAGCCCCGTACCGTATGTCCCCGGTTGAATTGCATGAGTTAAAGAGACAAATCCAAGAATTACTAGATCAAGGTTTTATCAGGCCTAGCACATCCCCGTGGGGAGCGCCAGTGCTATTTGTCAGAAAGAAGGACGGGACAATGAGGCTATGCATTGATTACCGTCAGTTGAACCAGTTGACAATAAAGAACAAGTATCCACTACCCCGCATTGATGAACTGTTTGATCAGATCTCTGGCGCACAACATTTCTCCAAGATAGATCTAAGGTCAGGCTACCATCAACTAAGAATAAAGGAGGAGGATATTCATAAGTCTGCATTCCGAAGTAGATATGGTCACTATGAGTTCGTAGTTATGCCGTTTGGCTTAACAAATGCTCCAGCGGCTTTCATGCAACTTATGAATAATATTTATAGGCCATACTTGGACCAGTTTATAGTGGTGTTCATTGATGACATCCTTATTTACTCCAAATCCAAAGAAGAACACGAAGAATACTTGAAGATGGCTCTACAAGTGCTTAGAGACAATCAACTCTATGCCAAACTTAGTAAGTGTGAATTCTGGATGGAAGAGGTGTCTTTCCTTGGCCACATCATATCCAAGGAGGGAATCTCTGTAGATCCATCGAAGGTGGAGGCGGTAAAGAACTGGACAAGGCCGACAACTGTGTCGGAGATTAGAAGCTTTCTGGGTTTAGCCGGCTATTATCTTCGCTTCATTAAGGATTTCTCGAAAATAGCTGTACCATTAACCCGGCTTACCAGGAAGGAGAATCCATTTACGTGGACTGAGGAATGTGAAGAAAGTTTCAAGGCATTGAAAGAGCACCTTACCTCAGCACCCGTACTAACACTACCAGTCGCTGGAGGTAGTTTCGAAGTATACACCGATGCATCCGGGATCGGCCTTGGCTGTGTGCTGATGCAGAATGGGCAAGTTATATGCTACGCGTCCAGACAATTAAAGAAGCATGAGGACAATTACCCTGTACATGATCTGGAGCTAGCGGCTGTAGTCTTCGCCTTAAAAATATGGCGTCATTATCTATATGGTGAGAAATTCATTGTGTTTTCTGACCATAAAAGCTTGAAGTATCTGTTTTCTCAGCAGGACTTGAATATGAGACAGCGGAGGTGGTTGGAGTATCTCAAAGACTTCGACTTCACGATTCAATATCATCCAGGAAAAGCAAATGCTGTGGCAGATGCTCTAAGTAGAATGCCAATGATCACACTATCAAGTTTAATGGTGAACGAATGGAAGTTGTTAGAAGACTTCGCCAAGTTAAATATTGATGCTGACATCAAAGAGAAGGGATGTCTTGTTGCTAGTACTAGGGCACAACCTACACTACTGGAGGACATCACAACACTCCAAGGTAATGACCCTGTACTTGTAGAGATTAAGGCTAATCTAGACCAGAGGCCGGATTTCTCATTGACTGAAGATGGAAGACTATTGTTCCGGGATCGAGTCTGTGTACCCGACCATGTAGAGACAAAGAAAATGATTATGGATGAGGCTCACAAGACCAGGTATACCATCCATCCTGGAACTACCAAGATGTATCAAGATTTGAAAAGAAGCTTTTGGTGGTCTAATATGAAGAGAGAAGTGGCGGAATATGTCGCCCGATGCTTGACATGTCAAAAGGTCAAGGCAGAACACTTGCGACCCGCAGGTAAACTCAAACCCCTAGAAATCCCGACATGGAAATGGGAAGGCATAGGGATGGACTTTATTTTCGGACTACCTAAATCTAGAGGTGGATTCGATGGAATCTGGGTTATTGTCGACCGCTTAACTAAGTCGGCTCACTTCTTGCCGGTGAAGAATAAGTGGTCAGTAGATGTTCTGGCTGCGTTGTATGTGAAGGAAATAGTCCGATTACATGGAGTACCGGTGTCTATCGTGTCTGATAGAGACCCTAGGTTCACATCCCACTTTTGGAAAGGACTGCATTACTCCTTGGGATCTAAACTAAACTTTAGCACGGCTTTCCATCCACAGACAGATGGTCAGACGGAGAGAACCAACCAAGTGATTGAAGATATGCTTAGAGCATGTGTCCTAGATTTTGGAGGTAGCTGGCATGAACACTTATCTCTTGTGGAGTTCGCCTACAATAATAGCTATCAAGCTAGCATTCAAATGGCACCATTTGAAGCACTCTACGGCAGGAGTTGCCGATCTCCAATATGCTGGTATGAAGTTGGCGAAAAACAAATGCTAGGACCTGAGATGATAAGAGAAACCACAGAGAAGGTAAAGCTTATTAAAGAAAGAATGGCAGTGGCCCAGCAAAGACAAAAGGCATATGCAGATAACAGAAGAAGAGACCTGGAGTTTCAGGTTGGTGAACATGTATTTTTGAAAGTATCTCCAGGCCGTGGGATCAGGCGATTTGGTATTAAAGGCAAGTTGTCACCAAGGTTTGTCGGGCCTTTCAAAATCCTCGAAAGAGTCGGCGAGGTGGCATATCATCTCGCTTTACCACCACAAATGGATGGAATACACAATGTGTTTCACATATCCATGTTGAAGAAGTATGTACGAGATCCATGGCATGTCATAGAATACGAGCTTCTGGAATTCAACAAAGACGGAACCTATCAAGAGAAGCCAGTTAAGATCGTGGACCGGGAACTACGCCAACTAAGGAACAAAGTTATTCCACTAGTAAGGATTCGATGGAATCAACGCATGGATGAAGACGACACGTGGGAAACCGAGGAAGCAATGCGCAAAAGATACCCGGAGTTATTCACAAGTAAGTACGCCTCACTTGTACGATAATTTTCTATACATGAATTTGGGGGCCAAATTCTCTTAAGTGGGGGAGGGTGTAGCACCCCGGAAATTTTAATTACATAAAAAATTCAGATAAATGGAAATAAATAATTTCCATAATATCGGAGTATTTAAAACATACGTACCATTATCGTGTGTGCTAAAACACATCGGAAAATTCCGTAAAAATTATAAATCAACCCTAAATATTACTACTAAATGTTTCACAAAGAAATTTGTGCCAAGAAAAATCAGATTAGCCAAGTTTAAAGTGTTTCGCAACTTATTATCGTAATTTATGAATAAGTCGTAAAACCATTATCACACGTACTCGGATGAGTCAGAAAATTAAATAAAAATCATTTATGGACTTCAAATAATATCCTCTAATGACCCATCAAGAAATTTGATTCAATAAAAATCATTTGGGCGAGGTTCAAGAGTTATTGTGATCGATTATCTAAATAAGGAAACAAGTCGGAAAAACCGTTAACACGAAAATACGACGCAATCAAAAATTTAATAAAAATGTTGGAGAGACTTCCAACATTATATATTGATGACCCATTATCATAATTGGGCCAATGGACCACATATGACCCAAAAATCAAATAAAGCTAGAAAATACATAGAAATTCGTAACCATAAATAAGCTGAAATTAAAAAGAGGCAATTAGAGTTGGATTGGGATGCAATCATGCATTCATGGCAACCCAAATTCGTGCCTAACTATGAGGGGAGGTTTCCTAATGCCTCACACACTCAAAGGGAGGAGGAAATCATCAAAAATAGGAAACCAAACATGCCAATCCCGAAATCCTCTTTCCTAGTTATAATAGGACTCCTAAACACCATGGTTACTTAAATACTCTTCACCCAAACCCTAGGAACGAATTTAGAACTTGCTAGGGTCGTGTGGAGGAGCTCTTGGTGGCTGAGGAGCTGTGGAACGACCACAAGAAGCCATTCTTCTTCCCCTTCTCGTCTGCTGCGACCTGCACAAACCTCTCTCTTGAAGTCGACCAAAGGTGAGTCAAACCTAAACCAAACCTTGCAAGGCCTATACACCTAGAAAGAGGGTCAAGTCTACGTTCTAACCCAAGTGGAATGCCCAAATTCCATGCAGTATACACGGAGTAGTAAGCGTTTTCCTCCAAGTGGTCTGAACACTGGTTTTCTGGAAGAACGGGACTTCTTCAACCCAAAAGGTAGGTTTTCTCGGGCCAAACCTTAACATATCTTATACCAATGTGTAGAACATCAAGTTAACTTTCATTTCCCATTGGTTTCACCGAATTTCATTTAGTAGATCTTGATTTATGAGCGTTTTGCCAAAGTCGCGCACTGTTAGAGTTTTTCCTGTTCTTAATATATTGCACGTGTTTCAAGACCGAATTAGAGAAAAGTCATAACAAGAAAGTTATTCTAATTGATGTCCTCGTCAGGTTCTATGTTGAACGTTTTGTCTAGATCTCATTAGTTAGAGAGTTATAAGCTTGGTAATAGGGTTGCTGCATAAGACTACATCTTCAAGTTGCCCTTGTTCTGACCTTGTGTTCCCCGTGATCAAAACCTATCGAAACCATCTTTGTTGTTCAATTCCGAATTACTGGAAGTACCCTAGTATGTCTAGGTTATTTTAAAACTAGTTTCGTTATTTTTCATGCACCGTGCAATTTGTTCGCTATTTTAGAACAACCTTATGTCAAAAGAAGGAAAGACTGGTCCGCAATCCAAGGCACTGTCCTTGCTCTGTCAGGGTCAGGCACGGACCCTGTGAACGCGACGACTCGATATGTCGCTTTCAGAAGGCTTGTTGCGACAGCCCTGTTGTCGCCTTCTGAATGCGACATGTACTATGTCGCTATATGGCTGCCTGATCTGACAGACATGTCGCCTTCTTCACAACCCCCTGTCGCCTTCTAGCCATCTCTTCGCGGCCCTTCTCCTGTCGCAATCTGACACCCTGTCGCCTTCCTTATAGGGATATGTCGCGATCTCATAACTTTACCTGAAACCACGTGTTTTCATGCATAGTTTTCCACATATACCCAAGATCTGTTTAAATATGATATTTACTGTGTAAGTTGCATGTCTTGGGTCTGAGCATTACATGATTGTTATTTAATGACTTAAAAGCGATTAACCCATTTAAAAAGCTTTAATTACATGAATGCTATTCTAAGTGCTCCTTAAATGTTATGATCCATTCGTGCTACTTGTGATTTAATCTTCCTACTGTTCTTTCACGTTTAAATGATAATGGTTATCATAAAATCTTGCAAACCATGACTTGTTAAAGTGCATAGTTTTATTCCATGTTATATTGTCAAGTGCTTCCTGCGAGTTTGAGACCGATGATTTGAGAATTGAGACACGCGTACCGCACTACACACTAGCACTGTTAGGTAGCCTTTTCTTGGGAAATCGGAAACTCTCTACCAGTCATTCCGAATCAGTAGACTAGCGACCTTTTCACCAAGGCCTCCGTAAATCTCCTCTGACCATGGATTCCCACATGGCCGACGAGTTGGTTGTACCATTGAAGTTCCCTAGAGATAGCGTGCACTTCCTTTCTCTTCTTGATCTCGTGAGTGTGACTTACAAACTAGACTAAAGCCATTAATGTAAAGATTGAACAAAAGTATAAATTGTACCGTTATGCTGCTGAATTTATCTTTTGACCATTGTTCTCATGAAATCATGTTCAATTTAATTATTACTTCTTCCCATCATCATCATGAACATGACATTACACCTGCTTACTTATTGAAACTCTCATTGGCCATTATTAATGACTGTGGGTATCTACATTTAAAATTTTCATGAGATGGCTGACAGGGCACGGCGTGTGTCCAAGGGCTCCAGTCTAGCCCCAATGACGAAGAGTCATAAATATACTGTTAACCATGGGGTATAATGATTACTGGCGTTGCATCTGCGCTGGGAGTACTTTCTTGCTTGTTGAATGTTAGATACATAACCACATACACGTGTCCTGGTGTACATTCTTGATGGATCTTTTCTTGGTGTACATTGGTGTCTACGTGCCTGATTAGTGTTACTTGATCGTGCTTGTGAAATCTTGCTTGCTTGCTTGCGTGATATGGCCATCCTGCATTTAATGCAATTAATGATATATATTTTGCGTTTCTTGACATCAATTGAAATCTTGCTTGCTTGTGCAAAGTGATCTATTGCTAGTTCTATCTCGTTCACCAATCTTTTCTATCGTAATCACTCTCTCTAGCTTGTTTTATATATCATGTTTTAACGAGTTTTTATTCGTACTTGCATATCATTCATCGTACTTGCCTAGTTCTAAAATGTTAATCACTTATATCATTGCCCGCACATTGAGATATAAATCCTACTGGGCTAGTTTGCTCATTCCCTACTTTTACCCCATCTAGGTGACAATGAAGTTCAAGAGGAAGAGCAAGTCGAGGATGGGAATGCGTCCGAGTGATGAGCGTTACAACTATGAGTCTAGTTATAGTAATTTGTTTTGAGAGTAGAACATGTAGTAGGAAGTGAGAAGTATTATGTACTTTCCTTTCATTGAGTCTTAGTCCTGTAATAGTTTCTATTTGAAATACAATGAGTTGAGATTTGAATACAATTTATATTGAGCTCAACATATGGGCCCTATTATGATGTTGTGTTGATACACATTTAGTGCGTGCTAGCTAGAGGCTTATTTGCCGACTGTCCACGTCTCGAAATATCGACTCGAATTAATTAATACTATCCGCTGCGTAATTCTCGGGACGTGACAGGTATAACTAGGGCTGTAAACGGGTCGGGTTCGGAATCGGAAACACATATTCCGATACCGATTCCGATAACCGAAATATGGTTCCGATTCCGATTCCGATTCCGATAAGAATGGTTAGTTCCGATTCCGTTCCGATTCCGATAACATTACCGGAACCGAAATTCCGATAAGGTAAGATGTTTACCATAATTTTACCTTGAGTTTATGATAATTTATCGGAATAACCGATACCGATTCCGATTATTTTTTCGATTCCGATTCCGATAACTTATCGGAATATCCGATACCGATTCCGATAAGCTATCGGTATCATTTTCCGATTCCGAAACCGATAATTTTTATCGGTATCGGGTCGGAATATCGGAATATCGGATTCCGTTTACACCCCTAGGTACAACGAACGCGACTATAGATTAAAAACGCGCCGGAGTAGGCTGCCGCAACTTAAAAGTCAATTTGATGAGACAGTCGCATGATGATCTTAGCCCACGGCTATGCTTGGAATTTTGTCGGGTAGGGCCGCCGCGACTTGAAACGCGGCAGCCTGGGCGGACGCGTTTCCAATTGGGCAATGATTCGAAGCATGGGGCTCATAAATGCGTCGGTCCTAGCTGTAGACTTTAGGGTTTGACTTTTAAATCGCGGCGATTTTGTTAGACACGACTCTAATTAGAGCATGTGACGGAAAAGGTGACTAAATGCGTCGGCTTTGCCCGCCGCGTTAAGGCATTACGTTGGTAGAGATTGTGAGGAGGTGGTGGCCAACCTTCGTGAAGGCCCCAACGAGTCATTTCATCATTTTGGAGGTAGGGTGACACTCCCATTATAATAACAACCTAGATTTTTCAGAATATGGAAGAATTTTATAATCAATTTGGGAAAATTACATATATACCCCTAACATCTTCTATATTCAGTTATATACCCCCAATTCCAACTATTAGATTGTATACCCCTCAAATCGAAAGAAAACATCATATATACCCATGATGTTTCATTCCATCCATTTAACTCAACCACAGTTGAGTTAATAGAGAGAAAAGACTAACTTGCCCTCTAAAAAATTTATTTTTTAATCATTTTGTCACCTATAGTCTCTCTTTCCTAAAATAATTTTAGTCATATTATATATATTTTAAAATTTTTCGTTACTTGATAGCAGAATATTTCTTAGTTTCTCACGACCAATTAACACTAGGGTATAGTTGAATATGGAAGATTTTAGGGGTATATATGTAATTTTTTCAATAAATTTCCATCTTTACTGCTAGAAGAGATTCCCCAAGCATGACAAATAAAAAACCAATTCTTAGTGATTAGGATCGATTCCCAGACTGAATACCTAAAGTCCATATCCAAAATACCCCAAGTGCTATTTTGATTAGCATGGAACTTATTTGATTAGTAGAACAGCTGCATATTGATTAATAGTTCAGTTCCCTATCAATTATCAGACCAACTTTCACTTCGATTAACAGTTCATTTTTCACTTTGATGAATAGTTCGAGCTTCAATTACTAGTTCAAGTGTCAATTTGATTAACAGTTTAACCACACTTCGATTATTAGTTCACTCGTTTCATTATCAATCCATTTGCTTCGATTATAAGTTCACTCGCTTTGATTACAAGTTAACTTATTTCGCTTACCAGTTCACTCACTTCGATTACAAGTTCATTTACTTATATTATTTCACTCACTTCAATTACAAATTCACTTACTTCGATTACAAGTTCACTCACTTCGATTATCAATTCACTTCTTTTGATTACCAATTCACTCACTTTGATTACAAGTTCATTTGCTTCAATTATATGTTCACTCAATTCGATTACAAGTTCACGTACTCCGATTACAAGTTCACTTGCTCCAATTACAAATTCACTCACTTCGATTATCATGTCACTCACTTCGATTACAAATTCACTTGCTTTAATTATAAATTCACTTGCTTCAATTATCAATTCAATTGTTTCGATTACCAATTCATTCTGAACGGCCCTTTAGCTTTGGTACTAAGATTTTAAATAGATTATAAACAAAGGGTTTTTTGGACGGCCGTTTGGACCATTTCAGTCAATTGTACTGTATATTTTCAAAAGAGTTATAGTGTGTTTGGTTGCAGTTTTTTTTAAAAGCTCTTTCTAACTAAAAAATTATAGTGTGTCAATTTTTTACTGAAATTTTAATATTGTGAAAAACTTCTACTATTTGTTTGGTTCAACTGATATAATTTTTAAAATTTGTGTAGATATGTTTGAATGCTTCCGACAGAGAGCACCACGTGGAGGGGGACAGGGGGATTCCGGCGGAAGAGCGCCGTTGGCGCGGGGGGGGGGGGGGGGGGGGGGGGAGTGGATTTCGTCCTCAGATGTAGGGCAGGAGGGGGCATCTAGGGACAGGGGTGGGGGGGGGCTTCGGGGATAAGAGGGGTGCTTTCGGCAACAGTGTGCTGCTGGCACAGGGGCGGGGGTGGTGGGGGGTTTTCGACGGCAGAGCCCTGCCGACAAGGGTGGATTTGGGGGGGTGGCTTTCGACGGCTGAGCGCCGCTGGTGCAGGGGCGAGGGTGCTTCTAATGGCAGAGCCCTATCGGCACAGGAGGGCGGGGGGCTTCGGGGATAAGGGGGGCGAGTGCTTTGGCAGCAGAGTGCTGCTGGCGTAGGGGCGGGGGTTGTAAGGCCCTCGAATTTTGCCCTTTTATTTACTTGTTTGGTCATGTGATGTTTAGTTGTCTTGTGTATATAACCTTGTGTATATATGTATATGCATACATGTATATGTAATTATTCTATACATATTATATTATTATATGAGTTTCCTATGTACATATTGTTGTATTTGCATAGTATATATAATATTTAAGTTGTACATTACAGTTGCATGTATGTATATAGTGTGTATATATATATATATATATAATTCTGGATATTCTTGTGTTCTGGCCGAAGGGCCAATTGACGTCAACATGTATGGATGTTTAGGGGAGAGTCGACGTTCAGATCAATGGACGCCAACTCCCAGTAGATGGCCAGGAATGTGGACGTCTATTTCCCCAAAATATGTGCGTTTCATATCTGGAAACGGCCGTGATTTCTTCGGTTCTTGTTTTGGAAACCGTCTTCCAACGGTAGGAAATCCTGTCTACGCATACCCCAAACCCCTTGGCTCTATAAAAACACATGTTTAGGGCGAAATAGGTTCTTTTGGCTCTTGTCAAAAACCCTAGAGAACTCTGTGTGAAACTTGTACTTTGGGGGCTATGATCCGACGACTTGGTGCATCTTCCGACAATCTACATCTACTGGAAGGAACGTTGATCATAGAGGAAGGCTTCCCCTGTAACACCCCGGAAATTCGGTAATGGGAAAATTAGAAATAAATTGAAAACGATAAAATCAATATTTGTGAAATAGAAAAAAATGCACGTGTCATTATCATACATACAAAAAACCATTAGAAAATTTCATAAAAACCACAGTTCAACTCTAAATAATACTCCCTAATGACCCACGGAGAAATTCATGTAAAGGAAAATCGGATGGTCCATGTTTAAGATGTTTTGCGACTGAGTATCGTAATAAGGAGATAAATCAGGAAATCATTATCACACATACATAGATGAGTCAGAAAATTAAATAAAAATCACAGATGGACTTCAAATAATATCCTCTAATGATCCATCAAGAATTATGGGTCAATAAAAGTCATTTGGGATATATTTAAGAGTTAGTGTGACTTCTTATCGTAATTAGGAAATAAGTTGGACAACCCATTATTAGGTGTATAAATGAGATCATAAACTAAATGAGAAATTTATGGTGAACTCCAAACAATATGAGGGGATAGTCCATAAAAGAAATTGGATCAATGAACAACTTATGTCACATGAACAAATTCAAGTATGAAATTAGTAAATAAACAACTTCCGTATTATCGGAATGATAGAACTTACGTACCACTATTGTACGTGATAAAACACATCGGAAAATTCCGTAAAAATTATAAATCAACCCCAAATATTGTCTCTAAGTGTTCCACGAAGGAATTCGTGCAACGAAAAATCTGATTGGTCGAGTGTACGTCACACGTGACCAAGTTACCTGAATTAGGAAACTAAGTCGGGAAATTGTTAACACGGAAAAATAACCCAACTATAAACTAAATAAACATATTGGAGAGACTTCCAATATCACGTATTAATAACCCATTAACAAGATTGGGCTAATGGAGCACATTTGGCCCAAGGATAAAAATTGGGACAAGAAAATACCCAGAAATTCGTGTACGTAATTATGCAGTAATTAGGGAGGACAATTTAGGGTTAAAATAAGGGTGATTAGTCATGTATGGTAAGCCAAAATCGGACCCAACTCTAAGAGGTGATTTCCTAAACTTTTGCTACCTCCTTTGGGTGTGAGAATCCCAGATTTCTTGGAAAGTAGGGAGCAGAATTCGCAGCCCTTTCCTAGTCCCGTTAGGACTTGTAACTACACCCTAAAACTATAAGAACTCATCACAAAACGTTTAGGGAAGGGTTAGCTACAAGTTTGGGTTGTGAGCAACAAGTTTGGAGCGCTGGAGGAGTGGAGAACGGCTGGGGAAAACGTGGTCTTCCTCAACCTCGCTCTGCATAAACCCAGAAATCTGCAGAGAGTTCTTAGCATTTAAAGGTAGATGTTCTCGGGCCAAGATTAAAGAAAACCAACACCATCATGTAGATCTTTGAGTCTAGGTTCATTTGCACTTGGTTTGACAAGTTTTCATGGAGTATACATTGCGTATTCGTAGTTTTCCCTAAGTCGCGCACAGTTAGGGCTTTTCCCGTTCTTCTTATTTTGCATGTGATTTATACCGAATTAGCCCAAACTTCCTTCATGAAAGTTCTTCTACTTGAAGTCCCGACCATCTTTTATGTTGGATGTTTTGTCCAAAAGTCTTTATTTAGAGAGTTATAAGTATGGTAAGAGAGTCTCTGCATGATACTGTGATTTCGGGCTGTACTTAGCTTTGTGTTCTTCACATGTTTTCTTGTGATTCGAGACCGAATTTGATCAATCCCCCAACATAAAAGTTCTTCTACTAATTGTCCTTGTCATCTTTTGTGTTGAACATTTCATCTAAATGTCATTTTTAGAGAGTTACAAGAGGAGAAAGTGAATCGCTGCATGAGACGTGGTTTCTGGTTACACCTGACTCATCTTTTTTTTTCTGGAAGGGCCACTAGTGTCGACACTACTTGATCTAGTGTCGACACACTGTCCCAAAACAGCCCAGAAGGTGTTCTGGGAAGCTCTCTAGTGTCGACACTACCTGATCTAGTGTCGACACACTGTCCCAGTTTGACCCAGAAAGTTTCTGGGAGCTGATCTAGTGTCGACACTACCTGATCTAGTGTCGACACACTGTCCCATATTGGCCAGAAGATTTTCTGGAAACTGTCTCTAGTGTCGACACTACCTGATCTAGTGTCGACACTACTTGACCTTTTTGCCTTGTATTTGAAGCACTGTGTCGACACTACCTGATCTAGTGTCGACACTACTTGACCAGTTTTGCATGATTTTGTCTTGTGTTTGAAGCATTGTGTCGACACCACTTGATCTAGTGTTGACACTACCCTTACAAGAAATTTGCATATTTTAGGTCTCATCATCTCATGATGTCTACTAGCATGTGCATGATGTTATATAGTATGCATGGACCTAAAATAAATCAACCCATTGAAAATAGTAATGATATGAATACGATTCTAATGTGTAATTGTGATTGATCTTATGTCCATTGGATTATCTTGTAATCTTGCTTATTGTCAATTGATAAGATAAGAATATGATATGAATGTGGGAATGAATACATGTTAGTGTGGACATGTTAGTGGTGTTAATGTTATGATTTGCATATGAGTTTCATGGTTACATGTTTTCCGGTGTTCAATTGATTATTTGTCATATGCATACATGTTAGGAAAGCACATGTTCTACATACGATCTGTCTTTAGAAACATCCTCATGTCAAGACATTAATGATCTATGAAACATAAGATACGTCGTTATCCTGCCTTGTTCTTTTGAGCTGTTTGTCATTCCTTGACTCTATGAATGATCATGATCCTTTTACTACGAGCTTGTTATTGAACTCTGTGGCCATAATATGAATCTGTTTGATCAGCACAACGTGGGACTCCGGTCCAAACTTGATCCAATGCCTATGCAATAGGGGCCCTGTCCGGTCCTGGGGAGGAGCACCCCAACGTACTTATTAACCGCGGGAGTATGGACTCTTGGCGCTTGGCATAGCACAACTGACATGCAAGATTGTGAAAATGTGCCTCCTGTTTGACATGATAAGTTTGACTTGACATGATATGATACGTCTGTTCATGTGAACACATGAGATCTGTTTGAATATTGCCAATCTCTTCTGATATGATTCTATTCTTGAAATATCTGTCCACGGTATATGAAACTCGACATTTGATCTGATATGATATCTGTTCTATTCTGCTATTCAATCTGTTAGTATTGCATACATTGTCATCATATTCATGTGCATATCTGCCTATTTAAAATGTTAATCATGTATACTAGTGCCCGCACGTTATTGAGATGTAAATCCTATTGAGCTAGTTCGCTCACCCCTATCATCCTGCCCTTTTTCAGGTAGTGATGAAGAACCAGTGGAGTCAGATGGGACAGGCCAAGAGTGACGAGCACCTGTCATATGAATAGTTGTCAGTTTAGGAATAGAAATTTAAGTAGTTTATGTATTAGAGAAACGTTGTTATTTGATTAATAAACCTTTTCAGTCGATTCTTCTTATGTGAGGTTGTATCTAGTTGAATGAAATGAAATAAAGTATACTTTGGGTGACCATATTATAGTCTTGGATGTGTCATTATGTTCAATTGTGACTCTGCGCTATTCAACTGTGATACGCCGGTTTGTATTGTTCACGTCCCCCGGTATTTATTCCGCTGCTAAATATCGGGGCGTGACATCCTCGACTCCGGTGTGCAGCCAACATCATCACAGAACTAGATCTGGGAGGATTTAGGGCATCTTCTTGGCTTGGCTGAGGAGAGCTTCTCCGGCAAATAATTCCATCTAGCAAATTTTTAAGAGGCAAGTAACCCTTGGACATCGTCCATACCCATGTCTAGTAGGTCCTAGGTATTTTTACAGAATTTATCTCATGTCTTGGAACCCCCATTCACCTTTGTTTTGTGTGTTCTGTCTGTAGTTATGCAGACAGGAACTTAACGGCAACATTTGCTGCCGTTAAGATCCTGAGTTGGCGGCAACCTATGGTGCCGTTAACCCCGGTTGGTGGCAACATGCGTGACGCCAAGTTCGCCCGGGTTTTACAGAACCCTAGTTTCACATCTGTATGATCATATTCGAACTTGTGGTTGTCTGTGTTTACTGTAGAAATTATGTTCAGTTCAGTACAGGCAGTAGGTCATATCATGAGGAGGTACTGAATATCTGTGATTTGTGTTATTTATTAAAATTTCTGTAATTGAACTGTAAGCAGAAAATGACTATGTTTAATCTTGTATAAATAGATCGGTTGTGAGTTAGGATTTTATAATTTTTACAACACAACATGATGACTGTTTTCGTATTTCTGAACTGCTAGAACTGAATGTATGAATGTAAACCATGCTACATGAATTTCTTGATGGGAAATGCATGATATCTATTTTAATTATCATAATTAGTATATAAGTCTGAAAAATCTAAAAATTGAACATATAATGTGTTATCTGTCTTCAACCTGTGATAAATAATTTGTCCTATTTGGGTGACAGTAGGTGTGGTTGTTAATTTAACAGTGAATATTTGCCAAGTGAACATGTTAAATTAATTCTTGTATAATGCAATGATTACAACATGATTAAGACTGTGGTATGAGTTGTTTAGTACAGTGACTAGTAGCATCATATTAGGAAAAACTGAACCATGCGTGTGTATTTAAGTACATGAGCATGAAACGATTAGTGCATGTGAATAATGTAAGTAAATATGTGACTTAAGTGAAATGTGCTAAAATGTGCCGTGTGTGACACTGCTACCATAGAGGGCTGTGGAACTATACCGTAGTAAAGTCCCTACAGGAAAGTTCAATGTGTGTGATATCCTATGGGCAATTAGGATGAAATCCTGGAGGTGGACAAGTACCACTGGTTAGGGTGGAGAGTGCTTCTCCTGGTTCTGCGCAGTTAACCAAGATCTATCACTGTGTTGCCTAGGTGATAGGTATGTGAATGTGTATATGTGTGTCCTTCTAGTAGTGGTTTGGATTATGTGTCACGGCAACTAAGTGTGAAATGTGAAAGATGTGAAATGTGAAATTGTTAAATGAATGTGTTAGCATGCATGTGAATAAGTGTAAACCCATATGAATGTGTTTAATTCATGTCAAAACAACAAGCAAAAGGTATGTATGTTGGTGTTAAATATATATGAAAATGATTAGAATCCATGTTAGGTTGCTAATTACTTTATGCTTAATTCCATGTTCTAGATAGGTAGAGTTGTACCATAATATGGAAAATGTTGAATCGTTAAATCATGTTACATGTTATACGTAGTAAGCATGTGTAGGAATGTTAGTGATACTGTTTAATGTTATAAGCATGTATCATGTGTTCTATTGCTATAAGTTTTTCCATGTATAGTAGTTTGGATTTTATAAAGCATACAACATGTGTTACTCCTTATCTTTAAAAGTCAGCATGTGCATATGATATGTGTATGGATGTTGTACATGAATTGCTTGCTGAGTCTATTTAGACTCATACTTGCTTCAGTGTACAGGTGTGACAGGTGTCTCCACTTCCGAGGAGGAAATAGTTAGGAGCGACTCCGAGCGCGAGGAGTAGCTTGTGTTGTGGAGATTTCGACATTGTACTTTCATTTTCATAAGTATGTAATCATTAAGTGATGTATGTCATATGAACAATGTG
This sequence comes from Colocasia esculenta, assembly GCA_014218235.1. Classification (NCBI taxonomy): domain Eukaryota; kingdom Viridiplantae; phylum Streptophyta; class Magnoliopsida; order Alismatales; family Araceae; genus Colocasia; species Colocasia esculenta. The sequence goes on from CM024761.1 coordinate 58,900,341, forward strand.
TTTATCTTGGAGTTGTATTATGTGGACATTTGTACTTTCTTTATGCTATCTGTGGATATAATGATGGTAATGGAATAAGATTGAATATCTATTTTACTTTCCATTGTTCTATTCCAATATTTGTGTACATCTCAATCTAGTGTTAGTGTTGGGTAAATGTCCCAATGTGACGACATTCGTTATATTGACGTGGATTGGTATAATCGTACCGGTATAAGGAGGGTCGTTACAGAGATTGGTATCAGAGAGATAAGGTTGAGATTGTACATGAGTAAACCATCATCTTCATAAAATGCTAAGTCTTTATAGAATTGTCCACATGTGTAGAAATGATTAATAATGAATAAAGATAGTTAAGAACATGGTTAGGGCGAAATAACTTTGTAACACCCGAAAATTCAGTAATTAGAAAATTAGAAATAAATTGAAAATGATAAATCAATATTTGGGGAAATAGCAAAAACGTACGTGCCATTAGCGTACATGCAAAAACCCATTAGAAAATTTCATAAAAATCATAGTACAACTCTAAATAATACTCCCTAATGACCGACAAGAAATTGGTGCAAGGGAAAATCAGATGGTTCAAGTTTAAGGTGTTTTGCAACTAAGTGTCGTAATCAGGGAATAGTCGGGAAATCATTATCACACATACTTAGATGAGTCGTAAAATTAAATAAAAATTATAGATAGACTTCAAATAATATCCTCTAATGATCCATTAAGAAATTTGGGTCAATAAAAGTCATTTGAGGTATATTTAAGAGTTAGTGTGACTTATTATCGTAATTAGGAAATAAGTTGGACAACCCATTATCAGGTGTATAAAATAAGATCATAAACTAAATGAGAAATTTATGGTGGACTCAAACAATATGTGGGGATATTCCATAAAATAAATCGGATCAATGGACAACTTATGACCCATGAACAAATTCAAGTATGAAAATAGTAAATAAATAACTTCTGTATTATCGGAATGATAGAACTTACGTACCACTATCGTACGTGAGAAAACACATCGGAAAATTCTGTAAAATTATAAACCAACCCCAAATATTATCCCTAAGCATTCCACGAAGGAATTCGTGCAATGAAAAATCTGATTGGTCAAGTGTACATCATACGTGACCAAGTTACCCGAATTATGAAACTAAGTCAGAAAATTATTAACGCGGAAAAATAACCCGACCATAAATTAAATAAACATGTTGGAGAGACTTCCAACATCATGTATCAATAACCCATTAATAAGATTGGGCCAATGGAGCACATTTGGCTCACGGATAAAAGTTTGGACAAGAAAATACCCAGAAATTCGTGTATGTAATTATGCAGTGATTAGGGAGGGCAAATTAGGGTTAAAATTAGTGTTAATGGCCATGCATGGCAAGCCAAATCGGGGCCAACCCTGTATGACACCTTCCCATGGTGTAGCTACCTCCTTTGGGTGAGAGAATCCCAGATTTTGGAAAGTAGAAAGCAGAATTCGCAGCCCCCTTTCCTAGTCCCATTAGGACATGTAAATACACCCTAAATCTATAAGAACTCGTCACTAAACTCTTGGGGAAGGTTTAGCAACGAGTTGGGGTCATTTGGAGGCGGGCTAGGGCTTCAGAGGAGGAGGAGAAAGGCTGGGAACCAGAGCTTCATCCCCCTTCATCCTCTGCTGCGTCCAGAACGTCGATTGGTCTTAGATCTTCATAAAGGTAGGTGTTCTCAGGCCAAGATTAAAGAAAACCAATACCATCTTGTAGAGCTTCGAGTCTAGGTTCATTTGCACTTGATTTGCCCAATTTTCATGGAGTATACATGGAGTATTAGTCGTTTTCCCTAAGTCGCGCATAGTTAGGGCTTTTTACGTTCTTTTTATTATGCATGCAATTTGAGACCGAATTAGACTAAACTCCCAACATCAAAGTTCTTATATTAGTTGTCATGGTCATATTTCATGTTAAACATTTTGTCTAAATGTCATCAGTTAGAGAGTTATAAGCATAGCAAGAGAGTCACTGCGTGATACTGCATTTTGGGTTGCACATGGCTTCTATGTTCTCCATGTTTTCATGAGATTTGAGACCGAATTAGGTCAAACCCTCAACATCAAGTTCTTCTACCAGTTGTTCTATTCATCTTTCATGTTGGACGATTTGTCTGATTATCATTATATAGAGAGATACGAGCATGGTAAGAGGATCAGTTGATTTTTCTGCGTTTTTGGGTTAAAGCTAGGAATCGCGTCTGGACCAGGCGATGCAATTCCAGCGCCTGGTATCGTGTCGGCCAGGTCTGGCGCGATCCACTAAATGGAATCCATGAGAGGTGACGTGATTCTCATGCTGACCGGTCAACGGCCCGCATGAGACTTCGCGCCTGCCTGGGAGTCTGTGCAGGTCTGAATCGCGGCGGGATCCCCAGACGCAATTCAGGCGGTTTTCCCGCCCGATTGATATTTAATGAATTTCTTGTAAATGCGCCGCTATGCTCGGACGCGATTTAGCTTGAAAGGCGGCCAAGTAGGCCGATGCAATTTACTTTTCTGCATGTTTTGGCCTGTTTACCTGTACACCCGTGTTTGAAAAACGTCCACTGTGTTGGACTCCATTCATAGGCCGACCCGAGACTGCTCTTTTCTGCTAGTCAGTCAGTATGTTTGGTTTCTTGGTCTGTCAGCATGTGCATGATGTTATATAGTATGCATGCACCTAAAAGCAATCAACCCATTGAAAAATGGTAATGATATGATATGATTCTAACGTGTAATTGTGATTGACCTTATGTCCATTTGATTATCTTGTGATCTTACTTATTGTCAATTTGATATGATAAGATTATGATATGAATGTGGGGATGAATACATGTTAGTATGGACTTGTTAGTTGAGTTTCTATCATGATTTGCATATGAGTTTCTATAGTTATATGCTTTTCGATGTTTCAATTAATTATTTGTCAATTGCATACACGCTAGGAACTATTCATGACTCGTCACTTACACCTCTGCACGATTAGGCACACCCTTCTTAGGGAATTGAGAGCTCTCTGCCGGTCATTCCGAATCGAAAAGACTAGCGATCTTTTCCTTAAGACCTCCATAAGTCTCCGCTCTCTATGGATTCCCACATAGAGGCTGAGCTGGTTGTACCATGAAGTACCCTGGAGATAGAGAGCACATGTTCCGCATACGATCTGACATTAGTCATCCTCATGTCAAGACATTAATGAATTATGAAACATAAGATACGTCGTTATACTTCCCATTTGTTCTCTTGAGTTATTGTCATACCTTGACTCTATGATGATCATGTTTCTTATTACATTGAGCTTATTATTGAAATTATGTGGCCATAATATGAAAATGTTTGTTCAGCACAACGTAGGACTTCGGTCCATTTGACTAATGCCTGTGCAATAGGGGCCCTTTCTGGTCCTGGGGAAGAGTGCCCCAACATACTTATTAACCGTGGAAGTATGGACTTGTGGTGCTTGGCATGGCACTGATACTATATGCAAGATTTGTGGGAATGTGCCTTCGTTGATATGATATGATAAGTTTGATTTGATATGATATGATACGTCTCTTCATGTGAATACATGATATCTTTATGAATATGGCCAATCTCTTTTGATATGATTCTAATCTTGAACTATCTGTCCATTGTATATGCAATTCGATATATGATTTGATATGACATCCGTTCTGTTCCACTATTTAACTTGTTAGAAAAGCATGCATTAGTATTATCATGTTCATGTGCATATCTGCCTATTTAAAATATTAATCATGTATATTAGTGCCCGCACAATATTGAGATGTAAATCCTACTGAGCTAGTTCGCTCACCCTATCATCCTGTCCTTTTTAGGTAGTGATGAGGACCCGTGGAGTCCGATGGGGCAGGGCAAGAGTGATAAGCACCCGACATTGAGGAGATGAAGTATTAGGAATAGATATTTGAGTAGTCTATGTATTAGTGAAACATTTTCATTTGAATAAGGGACCCTTTAGTTAGTTCTTCTTATGTAAGGTTGTAACTAGTTGAATGAAATGGAATAAAGTATACTTGTGGTGACCCTATTATAGTCTCAAATGTGTTATTTCGTTTAAATTATGACTATGCGCTATTCAACTATGATACATCTATTTGTATCGTTCACGTATCCCTGTATTTATTCTGCTGCTAAATATCGGGGCGTGACAGTTGGTATCAGAGCCTGAACTTTAGGGTCCAAGGGAATAGGAATATAGAATGAAACTAGATCACACGAGTCAAAATCTATCGTACCTAATGTGAGCTTGGGTAGAGCCATGGGAATAGAAGTCACATGTAATATATTTAGATGACTGACTTATATTATTATCTTGAAGGTACTTATTACCTCAATGGCCGCTGAACGTACCGAGGCTAGAAACATGCAACAAACCCTGCAAAACTTGACTCAGGCAATACTGCAAGCCACCCAAGGTGGAGGTAACCACGGAGCCGGTGATCTCCATCAAAATTTTCGAAGTATGGATCCGCCTAGGTTTGAAGGGAGTACTGACCCGAATGTTGCTGAACACTGGGTTAAGGAAATTGAAAGGATATTCAAGGTCATGCAATGCACGGACCAGAACAAAGTACTGCTGGCGACTTTTCAATTGGAAAAGGATGCCAGGGCATAGTGGGAGTCGGTGGAAGACATGGGCTCAGTTCATTGAACGCTTCAACACTAAATACTTCTCTGAGAGGGTTCAGGAACGGAAAGCAGCCGAATTTGCGGCTTTGAAGCAAAGAGGACTCACTGTGGCCGAGTATGAGGCCCAATTCTCTCGTCTGTCCTGATATGCTGATCACTTGATCAGGATAGAAAGAATGAAGGCGAAACGCTTTCTGAATGGCTTGAGGCCCCAATTCATCACTCAATTGGTGCCAATGGACATTAAAACCTATGCGGACATGATAAAGAAGGCTCAATTACTGGAAGATGCCATGGAGGCCGCTGATAGGACCAAGGGGAAGGCTATGAAGAGAGAACAAGTTTCTGCTACCGGAAATTATCAACCGACCATTGGGAGGAAAAGGCCCAGTGGTGGTTCTATTGAACAAGCCGATAAGAAGCCGAAGGAGTTAGGCAAGCAGTTGGTAGTGGCAAATGGGGAAAGATGCAAGCACTGCGATAAAGTTAGTCACCAATCCGAACAATGCTGGAGAGCGCAAGGGAGATGTCTGCACTGTGGAAGTTGTGATCACATGATCTCTAACTGCCCAATGCTTAAAGAACAAGCCCCTCAGGACAAGCGTCCGAATGGACAAAGGAGGCAAGGTCGCTTACAAGCTATTCAGGAGCCTGAAGCTGCGGAAGAAGGAGGTATGATGGAATATGTCACCTTGTCGAACCTTTAGATCAGTTTATTGATAATTGTCTTGCTAGTACATCAGTCTTAAGTAGGAGAGATGATTGGAGGTTGGACCAACCATATCAAAAAAGAACCTGGCTCTCAAGGATAGCTAAATGAATAGATAGAACTCTACCCACTACAGGTGCGGTGTTTGTAGGTTATACGTAATCAAGGAAGCAAACCAAATAGGAAACCCCATAACCTGGACCACATGACTACACTAATGAATTTGGGGACCAAATTCTTTTAAGTGGGGGAGGATGTAACACCCCGAAATTCAGTAATTAGAAATTAGAAATAAAGTGAAAATGATAAAATCAATATTTGGGGAAATAGCAAAAATGTACGTGCCATTAGCGTACATGCAAAAACCCATTAGACAATTTCATAAAAACCATAGTACAACTCTAAAAATACTCCCTAATGACTGACAAGAAATTGGTGCAAGGGAAAATCGGATGGTTCAAGTTTAAGGCGTTTTGCGACTGAGTGTCGTAATTAGGGAATAGTCGGGAAATCATTATCACACATACTTAGATGAGTTGTAAAATTAAATAAAAATCATAGATGGACTTCAAATAATATCCTCTAATGATTCATCAAGAAATTTGGGTCAATAAAAGTCATTTGGGGTATATTTAAGAGTTAGTGTTACTTATTATCGTAATTAAGAAATAAGTTGGACAACCCATTATCAGGTGTATAAAATAAGATCATAAACTAAATGAGAAATTTATGGTGGACTCCAAACAATATGTGGGGATAGTCCATAAAATAAATCGGATCAATGGAAACTTATGACCTATGAACAAATTCAAGTATGAAAATAGTAAATAAATAACTTCCATATTATCGGAATGATAGAACTTACGTACCACTATTACGTGAGAACACATCGAAAAATTCCATAAAATTATAACCAACCCCAAATATTATCCTAAGCATTCCACGAAGGAATTGTGCAACGAAAAATCTGATTGGCCGAGTGTACATCACACATGACCAAGTTACCCGAATTAGGAAACTAAGTCGGAAAATTGTTAACCGGAAAAATAACTCGACCATAAATTAAATAACATGTTTGAGAGACTTACAACATCATGTATAAATAACCATTAACAAGATTGGGCCAATGGAGCACATTTGGCCCAGGATAAAGTTGGGACAAGAAAATACCCAGAAATTCATGTATGTAATTATGCAGTGATTAGGGAGAGCAAATTAGGGTTAAAATTAGTGGTAATGGCCATGCATGGCAAGCCAATCGTGGCCAACCTGTATGACACATCCTCATGGTGTAGCTACCTCTTTTGGGTGAGAGAATCCCAGATTTTGGAAAGTAGAAAGCAGAATTCGCAGCCTCCTTCCTAGTCCCATTATGACATGTAAATACACCCTAAATCTATAAGAACTCGTCACTAAACTCTTGGGGAAGGTTTGGCAATGATTTGGGGTCATTTGGAGGCGGTCTAGGACTTCAGAGGAGGAGAAGAAAGGCTGGGAACCGGAGCTTCATCCCCCTTCATCCTCTGCTGCGTCCAGAACATCGACTGGTCTTAGATCTTCATAAAGGTAGGTGTTCTCGGGCCAAGATTAAAGAAAACCAATACCATCTTGTAGAGCTTCGAGTCTAGGTTCATTTGCATTTGATTTGCCCAATTTTCATGGAGTATACATGGAGTATTAGTCGTTTTCCCTAAGTCGCGCATAGTTAGGGCTTTTTATGTTCTTTTTATTATGCATGCGATTTGAGACCGAATTAGACTAAACCCCCAACATCAAAGTTCTTCTATTACTTGTCATGGTCATATTTCGTGTTAAACATTTTGTCTAGATGTCATTATTTAGAGAGTTATAAGCATGGAAAGAGAGTCACTGCGTGATACTGCATTTCGGGTTGCACATGGCTTCTATGTTCTCTATGTTTTCATGAGATTCGAGACCGAATTACTCAACATCAAAGTTCTTCTACTAGTTGTTCTCTTCATCTTTTATGTTGGACGTTTTATCTTATTTCATTAGATAGAGAGATACGAGTATGGTAGAGGATCAGTTGATTTTTCTACGTTTTTTGGGTAAAGATTGGAATCGCGTCCGGACTAGGCGACGCGATTCCAGTGCCTGGTATCGCATCGGCCAGGTCCGGTGTGATCCACTAAATGGCATCCATGAGAGAGGCCGCGATCTCGCGCTGACCGATCAACGGCTGCGTGAGACTTCACGCCTGCCCGGAAGTCTGTGCAGGTCTGAATCGCGGCGGGATCCTCGGACGCGATTCATGTGGTTTTCCCCCTCTCGATTGATATTTAATGAATTTCCTGTAAATGCGCCGCTATGCCCAGATGCGATTTAGCTTGAAAGGCGGCTAGGTATGCCGACGCGATTTACTTTTCTGCATGTTTTGGCATGTTTACCTGTACACCCTGTTTGAAAAATGTCCACTGTGTTGGACGCCATTCATAGGCCGACCCGAGACTGCTCTTTTCCTGCTAGTCAGTCGTATGTTTGGTTTCTTTGGTCTGTCAGCATGTGCATGATGTTATATAGTATGCATGGACCTAAAAGCAATCAACCCATGAAAAACGGTAATGATATGAATATTGATTCTAACGTGTAATTGTGATTGACCTTATGTCCATTTGATTATCTTATGATCTTACTTATTGTCATTTGACATGATAGATTATGATATGAATGTGGGATGAGATACATGTTAGTATGACTTGTTAGTTGAGTTTCTATCATGATTTACATATGAGTTTCGATAGTTATATGCTTTCCGATGTTTCAATTAATTATTTGTCATTGCATACACTTTAGGAACGATTCGTGACTCGTCCTTACACCTCTGCATAATTAGGCACACCCTTCTTGGGGAATTGAGAGCTCTCTGCCGGTCATAGTCCGAATCAGCAAGACTAGCGATCTTTTCCTTAAGACCTCCGTAAGTCTCCCCCGCTCTCTATGGATTCCCACATAGAGCCCGAGCTGGTTGTACCATGAAGTACCCCTGGAGATAGAGAGCACATGTTCCGCGTACGATCTTACATTAGTCATCCTCATGTCAAGACATTAATGATTATGAAACAAAAGATACGTCGTTATACTGCCCATTTGTTCTCTTGAGCTATTGTCCTACCTTGACTCTATGATGATCATGTTCTTATTACATTGAGCTTATTATTGAATTTTGTGGCATAATATGAATATTTTTGTTCGGCACACGTAGACTTCGGTCCATTTGACTAATGCATGTGCAATGGGGCCATGTTCTGGTCCTGAGGAAGAGCGCCCCAACGTACTTATTAACCCGCGGGAGTATGGACTTGTGGTACTTGGCATAGAACTGATACTATATGCAAGATTTTTGTGGAATGTGCCTTCGTTTGATATGATAGATAAGTTTGATTTGATATGATAAGATTTGATATGATACTCTGTTCATGTGATACATGATATCTTTATGATATGGCCAATCTCTTTGATATGATTCTACTCTTGAACTATCTGTCCATTGTATATGCAATTCGATATATGATTTGATATGACATCCGTTCCGTTTCCACTATGTAACTTGTTTAGAAAGCATGCATTAGTATTATCATGTTCATGTGCATATCTGCCTATTTAAAATGTTAATCATGTATATGTGCCCGCACAATATTGAGATGTAAATCCTACTGAGTTTAGTTCGCTCACCCTATCATCCTGTCCTCTTCAGGTAGTGATGAGGAACCCGTGGAGTTCGATGGGCAGGGCAAGAGTGATGAGCACCCGACATTGAGGAGATGAGTATTATGAATAGATATTTGAGTAGTCTATGTATTAGTGAAACATTTTCATTTGAATAAGGGACCCTTTAGTTGGTTCTTCTTATGTAGGTTGTAACTAGTTGATGAATGGAATAAGTATACTTTTTGGCGACCCTATTTAGTCTCAAATGTGTTATTTCGTTTAAATTATGACTCTGCGCTATTCAACTATTATACGTCTATTTGTATCATTCACGCATCCCCGTATTTATTTCGCTGCTAAATATCGGGGCGTGACAAACTTAGTTTCTAACTGTGATTGATTTGTTTTCCAGACTATGGCTTTTCGTGGTAGGCGTGGTGCCCATGCTCGTGAGGATGAGCAGAGGCGAGAGGAGAGGGATGATCAGCAGGCCCCGGCACCCCAGAGTCCTATAGTTCTTCCTCCACCACCGCCTGTGGATTATGGAGTGTTCATGCAAGGCCTGGTGCACATGCGCATACCCAGGCGGCATTCCAGGCTCAGCTGGAGGCTCAGGTTAGAAATGTTAGATAAAAGTTGTCCGTTTTTAAGTAATGTATGATTGCTCTATGTGATTATGTGTTATTTATATTGCTTGTTGTAGCAGCCTCAGCTCCAGCTCCAGTTCCCCACGAGCATGGCCATGGTGGTCCTTCCATCATGGAGCGATTCAAGAGGATGGCTCCACCCTCTTTAAGGGGGAGTCAGCCATTGCCTAGCGGAGAGCTGGATGAGGAGATCGAGAAGATCTTCCGTGCCATTAGTGTGCCGAGGAGAAAAAGGTCAGCTTGGCCACCTATATGCTACAGGTATTTGGTTATTTAATATTGTTTGTATTTATGTTAAGTTTTAGATTGTCTAAATTGGTCCTTATTGGTGGTTTTGTTGCGGAGAGAGCTGATGTATGGTGGTCCTCTTTACTGCGTACCGGTTTGAGGACGGTGATATCGAGTGGCTGGATGAGTTCGTGAGGCTCTTTTGGGCCAAGTTCATCCCGGAGCATATTCAAGACAAGATGGAGCAGGAGTTTCTTACTCTTACCCAGGGCTCCATGACCGTACTTGAAGTATGAGGCCAGATTTTTGTTGAATTGTCTAAATATGCACCTCACATAGTGGATGAGAGCACGGAAGCGAAGAACTTTGTGATGGGCCTTAAGCCATCACTGAGGTCAGGCTGGTGGCATTTGATCATCGTACCCTGGATGAGGCCCTTAGCGCTGCGTGTAGGCAGGAGGGCGAGATAGAGCAGTATCTAGAGGAGAAGAAGGCAGCTCAAAAGGGGTCTGCACCTCCTTTCCAGCGGCAGGATAGGAAGAAGGTGGCATACTAGTCACCGTAGCATCCCGCAGCAGCGAGCAATCAGCAGGCAGTAGCACCGCGGTCCCCCGACGACAGGCCCAGCGGCAAGAAGGAGTGTCCTCACTGTGGAAGGACACATGGAGGTACCGAGTGCTAGAAGCTAGCGGGGAAGTGTTTAAAGTGCGAGAGCAGTGAGCATCAGATCCGGGACTGTCCCAGACTTCAGCGGGGAGTCCAGCGTGAAGCGCCAGCCCCAGCAGTGGCAGCAGCAGCAGCGCCAGCTATAGGGAGACCAGGAAGACCTCGAGCCCAAGCTCGAGTGTTCACGTTAGCTTGAGAGGATGCCGAGGAGGCGAAGCACGTCACCGAAGGTACGGTTCTTTTCATGGGTGTGCACACTCGGGTTTTGTTTGATACGGGTGCCACTCACTCGTTCATTTTTGAGCAGTTTGCTAGGCAGTTAGTTGTAGAGTCAGGATTAGAGGCTGAGGAGTTAGAGGTCCCTTTGTCTGTGCACAGACCTGTGGGAACGATATCGACTAGGAAGTGTATTCCGTCGTTACCGGTGTGCATTGAGGATCGAGTCTTAGAAGGGTGCTTCTTTTTGCTAAAGATGAAGGACTATGATGCAATTCTTGGTCTGGATTGGCTAGAGGAGCATTATGCTTTGGTAGATTGTCGTAGGAAGAAGATCGTTTTCCACAATCCTAGTGAGGATGAGTTTTCGCATCCATTACCAAGGAACCTTGCGGGAAAGTTTGTTATCTCCGCCATGAAGGCGATGAAGATGGTGAACAAGGGATGTGATTGCTTTTCTTGCCAGCATGATATTATACCAAAAGCTGATGAGTCACCTACCCTTGAGGAGATTGATGTAGTGCGGGAGTTTCCAGATGTTTTCCCGATGATTTATATCTGGATTGCCACCGGTTAGGGAGATAGATTTTACTATAGATTGCTTCCAGGCACCTCTCCTATCTCAAAGGCTCCATATCGGATGGCACCTGCGGAAATGGTTGAGTTAGGAAGCAGTTGCATGATTTGTTGGATAAGGGATTTATTTGCCCTAGTGTATCCCCTTGGGGCGCACCTGTATTATTTGTAAAGAAAAAAGATGGTTCACTTCGGTTGTGCATTGATTATAGAAAGCTCAACCAGATGACTGTGAAGAACAGGTATCTCTTGCTGCGGATTGATGATCTATTTGACCAGTTGCAAAATGTATCGGTCTTTTCCAAGATTGATTTGCAGTCTATTATCATCAGTTGAGGATTAGGAGTGAAGATTTGTCCAAGATGACCTTTTGGACTCGTTACGAATATTATGAGTTTTTGGTTCTTCCGTTTTGTGACGACCCTCGTTACACCGGTACGGTCATACCGACCCACGTTGGTATAGCGAGAGTCCTCACAGTGGGACACTTACCCAACGATACAAACAGCTGAGATACACGCGAATATACAACAGAGTAGCGGAAGTAAAAGAGAACTATTTCCATTCATTCATCATCCACATTAAACATACAGCATTTACAATTTGCAAAAAGGAACCAAAGTTCACATAAATTAAATTACTGAAATGGAAATACATAATGTCCACATAATACATTCTTCTCATGATAATTCTAATACAATGTTCCAAGTACATACTAAGAAGTACACAATCACAAAGAACTCCAAAATTAGCTAGTCTCCACGCTCGGTCCGTCTCTGCTGCCTCCTCCAAGGGTACTGTGTCACCAACTATACCTGTACGCCGAAGCAAGAGTGAGTCCAGGGACTCAGCAAGCAACACTATTCATGATATACACATACGTCCTAGTGGTTTCTACATGCACATTACAATTAGCAACACATAGCATGCTAGTCAATTCGAGTTTTCAACCTATCATGAAAGTTCTACAATTTTTATACATAACTCATGCTTTCAGATTTTTAAAATAAAATCCACCTATCACATGGTCTCTATTCAATTTACTCATGAACTTTAATCTTTTACAGAATCAAACATGAGAGCTATCAACATGGACAATTTACATGCATGAAAGGGAACACAATTTGCATGGATTCCACATATTCTTAAGTGCATACATAACTTTTTCACATGCTTTAGGTTGCTGATTTCACATGGTTCAATGACTATAAATCTACACATGAGAGATACAACGTTGCTTAAAACCTCACATATGAACAATCCATCATGCCATTTTGCATCATATTCATTGTTGTCCCAACCATGGATTCTAAACACTTTGTACACATAACATGAGAATAATAACATGCATTTTCTGAATTCACAGGTTTCAGATTTAGTCTCACATGGTTTCAATAACACATTTACACATCGGAATTTCACATTTTCTTTTACACAATTTCCTCTTTTCACGTGGTTACACTTTACACATACACATTCACATGTCGCTTACACATTTACACATGGTCACATACACATTTCACATTACACTTTCACATATTTAGGTGCCGTGACACATAGTCCAACCACCAAAGAAGGACACAAACACATCACATCACATAGACGCCATCTAGGCAATACAATGGTGACTCTTGGACTGCGCAGACCGGGAGAACAGTCTCCACCCTAAACCAGTGGTACTTGTCCACCTCCAGAATTTCCCCCTAATGCCCTTAGGGTCACTTAACACAATGAACTTTCTCAGAGGGACTTTTCCCTGATACGGCTCCACTGCCTTCTCGGAAGCAGTATCACATTGGCACAATTACACTTTTAACACATTTACCGTTTTACACATGGTTTTTACACTTTAACACTTTTCATCACATTCACCTTCTCACTCACATAATCCTATGTTTTTTTCTAACATGGTACTACAGATTTCAAGGTTTAACACACAGTAAACACACTAATCATGCTGGGTTTAAACAAAATCTAATCACATTTCGATCATATGTACGAATTATTCACATTTCACATAAAAACACATAACTTTTTATTTACGGGTCTAAATGACCTGAATTTTTACCACATGCTTTTTTCGGGTTCATAATCATACTCCCAAATTTTCAGATTTTTCTGAGCTACATAGAATTTACAGAAATAAAACGCCTAATTAGCATGCTATTAACAACTTAAGTTAACATGGGTCCAACCATCTTGTAATTAGCCACTTGCTGTTTTGTACAGAGACTACTAATATATGTATGATTTTAGAATACCACATTAGCCTAATTCATACATCTATCGATCAATTGTCACAAACCATTTTTGCATTTTTCGTTTTTTTTTTTTTCGAACCGAGCTTATCCCCAAATTCCACAGCATGGATAATTTACTAAATTTGCAAACACATATGCTGACCCACTATTCTTCATGATCAAACCGAACTAAGGCATTCACACTAATCTAAATCATGAATCATGGATTTTGCAAAATTGTCTACAAGTCATGCTCACAGTTTACAAGATATCATTATCCCACATTCACCATCACATCCCACATTCATTCACACACACAACTAACCATATACATAGAGTATAAGCTTTACCATATATCTTCATCGCATAAACATACCGAAATTACTGCATAAGTGGGATAGAACAGCCCACTGTTCTATCCAGAAGAACTAGGCGGCGGTCTCTGGCCGCTGACTCAGGGTCAGCGGCATGGTCGATGGACGCCAAGCAGGAACTGGGCGTCCAGGGACCTTGCCGTCGAATCAGGTCTGTGCAGAAACACGACCCGAGCTTTAAATCTTGGTGAAATAGAGGGTCTAGGACTCGAGGAAAATTCCATAAAATGACAAAAACCACCTAGACTCATACGGGGACACCATAGATAGGTCACTTGCCTTTAGAAATTTCCTCCAAGGGATTTATGGCTCGAAGAAGACCTCCTTGGGCAGTCCCAAGAAGTTGCAGAAGCGCCCTCTAGATCGCCTCCTCCGGGCTCCTGGGTGATCTCCACGTCGAGGGGATGATGGGGAAGTCTTCTCCTTTGCTCCAGCTTCCTCCTATCGCAGTAATCTCCAGACCAAGCTCCAAGGGGTCGGATTTGGGGTGCCAAGATGGGGTTTTTCTCAAGACTCTCTAGGGTTTTTCTCCTCTCACTTCTCTCCTCTTGCAAGGGTGAAGGGAAAGAATGGGAGAGTCCAATTCGGGTTCAGGGTTTAGGAGAGCCCCTCACCCACTCACCATGCCGATTTGACAGCCTTAGACCGTTGGGGACATCCCCCATGGTTGCCATGCCTTGTTTCAGAAGCTTGCAGCTCTGCTGCGCATTGCAGGCCAGAGAAGTTGGCGTCCAGATCGCTGGACGCCGGAGCTAGTGCTGGCGTCCATGTCTGGACGCTGACACTGGCTCAACGGCCTGGGCTTACGCCAAGGTGGCCTTCGGCCAGAACCCTAATTTATGCAGAAAACCATGCATACTAACTTATATACACGCAATATGTATATGTATTATGTCCACCACTATCATCATGCATATATACATATTTATGCTTAATATAAACACATGCATACGTAATTATACTAATTAATGCGTACGTAAATAAGTACAGACATACATAAGCACAATTATTCACACATAGATACAAATAATACGACGGAATTTAGAGGCCTTACACGTTTGGTCTAACCAACGCCCCTACAACATTCATGAATCTCATGAACAGGGTGTTTAGACCTTCTCTAGATAGTTTTGTAGTAGTGTTCATCGACGATGTGTTGGTCTATTCTCAGGATGAGGCTACACACCTTCAGTATTTGAGGGTTGTGTTAGAAGTTCTCCGAGAGCACAAGCTGTATGCAAAGTTCAGCAATTGCGATTTTTGGATGCGCGAGGTTTATTTCCTTGGGCATGTTATCTCCGGTGCTGGTGTAGCAGTTGATCTAGCGAAGGTCCAGGCTGTATTATATTGGGAGATTCCCAGGACCCCATCGGAGATTCGGAGTTTCCTAGGTTTAGTGGGCTATTATCGACGATTCATTGAGGGATTTACATCGATTGCCGCCCCTTTGACTAAGCTAACCCGGAAGGGTGTGAAGTTTGTCTGGACCGAGGAGTGTGAGAGTAGCTTTCAATTGTTGAAGGCTAAGCTTACTTCTGCACCGGTGTTGATTTTTTCGAGTGGTGTAGAGGGTTTTGCCATCTATTTGGATGCGTCTCAGATTGGTTTAGGCTGTGTGTTGATGCAGCAGGGAAGGGTAGTGGCGTATGCTTCTCGTCAGTTGAAGGAGCATGAGCGTAACTATTCGACTCATGATTTGGAGCTTGCGGCAGTGGTTCATGCACTGAAGATCTGGAGACACTATCTTCATGGTGTCAGATTTGAGGTGTTCACTGACCATAAGAGCTTGAGGTATCTCTTCTCTCAAAAGGAATTAAACCTGCGTCAGAGGAGATGGATTGAGTTCCTCAAGGACTATGACTTCGATCTTCAGTATCATCCAGGAAAAGCGAATGTCGTAGCGGATGCTCTTAGCAAGAAGAGATCTTTACTCCAACAGGATTGGAAGATGTTAGAGGACGCTGCTTGTGCGATGACTGAGTTAGAGCCATTGTTATGTCAGGCTTTTGTAGCTCAGTTGTCCTTTCGGTCTACTGTGCTTGATGAGGTGATTGAGCAACATAAGGCTGATCCTAGGCTTCAAGAATTAGTAGGCAAGGCGAGAATTGCTCGTGATGAGGATGGTGTGATTAGATTTCATCACCGAGTTTGTGTTCCCGATGTTGTAGATGTCCGTGAGCATGTTCTTGCAGAAGTTCATAAGTCGAGATTCTCTATTCATCCAAGTAACACTAAGATGTACCAGGATTTAAAGAGATCATTTTGGTGGTCTGGCATGAAGAAGATGTGGCGAATTTTGTATCCAGGTGTTTAGTATGCCAGTAAGTGAAGGCCGAGCATCAGCGACCATCTGGTCTTATGCAGAAGATGAAGATTCTAGTATGGAAGTGGGAGGCCATCACTATGGATTTTGTAACGGGTTTGCCCAGATCAGTGAAGGGCAATGACTTGATTTGGGTGATTGTAGATAGATTCTCTAAGATTGTACATTTCTTGCCTATGAAGAAGAAGCAGTCAGTTGAGAGTTTGGCTAGATTGTATGTTAGTAGCATTGTTAGGTTGCATGGTGTGCCGAAGTCAATCATTTCGGATCGAGATCCGAGGTTTACTTCGAGGCTGTGGAAGGGTCTTCAGGATGCTTTGGGTTCCGAATTGAAGCTTAGTTCGGCGTTCCATCCTCAGATAGATGGACAGTCCGAGAGGACTATCCAGACGCTCGAGGATATGTTGAGAGCATGTGTGTTGGATTGGAAGGGTGATTGGGAACGTCATTTACCTCTTGTGGAGTTCACATATAACAATAGTTTTCATGCGAGTATTGGTATGGCTCCATTTGAGGCATTGTATGGTCGACCTTGTAGATCTCCTTTATGTTGGGAGGAGACTGGTGATAGGCAGTTGATTTGTCCGAAGTTGTGCAAGGAGACTTTGAATAAGATCCAGCTTATCAGGAAGAGGCTTGTTGCGGCGCAGGATAGGCAGAATAGTTCGCCGACAATAGAAGGAAGGATTTAGAGTTTGAGGTTGACGAGCATGTTTTCTAAAGATTTCGCCTACTCGAGGTGTTGTCAGATTTGACAGGCACATAGTAGTAAGTCCTAGATTCATTGGCTCGTATGAGATTTCTCAACGTTTGGGCAGCGTGACATATGAGCTAGCTTTACCACCAGCGTTAGCTAGTGTTCATCCCGTTTTCCACGTATCCATGCTCATGAGATATGTCTGAGATCCATCTCATGTTGCTAGTCATGAGCTAGTGGAGATCCAGCCAGATCTGTCGTATGTTGAGCAACCAGTAGCTATTTTTGACCGGAAGGTTCAGCATCTTCGGAACAAGAGCATTGCGTCTGTGAAGGTGCTATGGCGGAACTTCTCGAGAGAGGAGGCTACTTAGGACTTTGAGGATGCTGTGATGAAGAAGTATCCCCAATTATTTGAGTAGTATCATTTTAACTTCGAGGGCGAAGTTTTCTTTAAGGGGGAGAGGGTGTAAGGCCCTCGAATTTTTGCCCTTTTATTTACTTGTTTGGTCGTGTGTGTTTAGTTGTCTTGTGTATATAACCTTGTGTATATATGTATATGCATACATGTATATATAATTTATTCTGTACATATTGTATTATTATATGAGTTTACTATGTACATATTGTTGTATTTGCATAGTATATATAATATTTAAGTTGTACATTCAATTGCATGTATGTATATAGTGTATATATATATATATATATATATATATATATATAAAATCTAGATATTCTTGTGTTCTGGCCGAGCCAATTGACGTCAACATGTATGGACGTTAGGGGAGAGTCGACGTCCAGATCAATGGACGCCAACTCCCAGTAGAGCCAGGAATGTGGACGTCTATTTCCCCACAAATCTGTGCATTTTAGATCTGGAAACAGCCACGATTTCTTCGGTTCTTGTTTTGGAACCGTCTTTCAACTGTAGGAAATCCTATCTACGCATACCCCAAACCCCTTGGCTCTATAAAAACACCCTTTAGGGCGAATAGGTTCTTTTGCTCTGTCAAAAACCCTAGAGAACTCTGTGCGAACCTGTACTTTGGGGGCTCTGATCTGACGACTTGATCATCTTCTGGCGATCTACATCGATTGGAAGGAACATTGATCATAGAGGAAGCTTCCCCGACTCTGGTGTGTCATCCAACATCATCACAGAACCGGATCTGGGAGGATTTAGGGCGTCTTCTTGGCTTGGCTGAGGAGAGCTTCTCCGACAAATAATTCCATCTAGCAAATTTTTAAGAGGCAAGTAACCCTTGGACATCGTCCGTACCCATGTTCTAGTAGGTCCCAGGTATTTTTTACAGAATTTATCTCGTGTCTTGAAACCCCCATTCACCTTTGTTTTGTATGTTCTGTCTGTAGTTATGCAGACATGAACTTAACGGCAACATTGCTGCCGTTAAGATCCTGAGTTGGCAGCAAACCTATGGTGCCGTTACCCCAGTTGGTGGGCAACATGCTGGACACCAAGTTCGTCTGGGTTTTATAGAACCCTAGTTTCACATTTGTATGATCATATTCAGACTGTGTTGTCTGTGTTTACTGTAGAAATATGTTGAGTTCAGTACAGACAGTAGGTCATATCATGAGGAGGTAATGAATTTCTGTGATTTTGTTATTTATTAAAGTATCTGAAATTGAACTGTAGCTGAAAATGACCATGTTTAATCTTGTATAAATAGATCGGTTGTGAGTTAGGATTTTATAATTTTTACATGACAACATGATGACTGTTTTCAGATTTTTGAACTGCTAGAACCGACTGTATGAATGAAAACCATGCTAAATGAATTTCTTGATGGGAAATGCATGATATCTGTTTTAATTATCATAATTAGTATATAAGTATGAAAATCTAAAAATTGAGCATATAATGTGTTATCTGTCTTCAACTTGTGATAAATAATTCCGTCCTATTTGGTGACAGTAGGTGTGGTTGTTAATTTAATAGTGAATATTACCAAGTGAACATGTTTAATTAATTCTTGTATAATGTAATGATTACAGCATGATTAAGACTGTGATATGAGTTGTTTAGTACAGTGACCAGTAGCATCATATTAGGAAATTGAACCATGCGTGTGTATTTAAGTACATGAGCATGAAACGATTAGTGCATGTGAATAATGTAAGTAAATATTGTGACTTAAGTGAAATGTGCTAAAATGTGCCGTGTGTGACACTGCTACCATAGAGGGCTATGGAACTATACCATAGTAAAGTCCCTACGGAAGGTTCAATGTGTGTGATATCCTATGGGCAATTAGGATAAATCCTGGAGGTGGACAAGTACCACTGGTTAGGGGTGGAGAGTGCTTCTCTCGGTTCTGCGCAGTTAACCAAGATCTATCACTGTGTTGCCTAGGTGATAGGTACGTGAATGTGTATATGTTGTCCTTCTAGTGGTGGTTTGGACTATGTGTCACGGCAACTAAGTGTGAGATGTGAAATGTGAAATTGTTAAATGAATGTGTTAGCATGTGAAAGTGTAAACCCATTTAACGTGTTTAATTCATGTCAAAACAAACAAGCAAAGGTATGTATGTTGGTGTTAAATGTATATGAAAATGATTAGAATCCATGTTAGGTTGCTAATTACTTTATGCTTAATTCCATGTCTAGATAGTAGAGTTGTACCATAATATGGAAAATGTTGAATCGTTAATCATGTTACATGTTATACGTAGTAAGCATGTGTATGAATGTTAGTGATACTGTTTAATGTTATAAGCATGTATCATGTGTTCTATTGCTATAAGTTTTTCCATGTATAGTAGTTTGGATTTTATAAGCACACAACGTGTGTTACTCCTTATCTTTAAAAGTCAGCATGTGCATATGATATGTGTATGGATGTTGTACATGAATTGCTTGCTGAGTCTATTTAGATTCATACTTGCTTCAGCGTACAGGTGTGACAGGTGTCTCCACTTCTGAGGAGGAAATAGTTAGGAGCGACTCTGAGCTCGAGGAGTAATTTGTGTTGTGGAGATTTCGACATTGTACTTTCATTTTCATAAGTATGTAATTATTAAGTGATGTATGTCATATGAACAATGTGTTTATCTTGGAGTTGTATTATGTGGACATTTATACTTTCTTTATACTATAAGACTGTGGATATAATGATGGTGATGGAATAAGATTGAATATCTATTTTTACTTTCCGCTGTTCTAATTCCAATATTTGTGTACATCTCAATCTAGTGTTGTGTTGGGTACATGTCCCACTGTGACGACGTTCGTTATACCGACGTAGATTAGTATAATCGTACCGGTATAAAGAGGGTCGTTACAGGAGTGGTGGGGGGCTTCCGACGGCAGAGCCCTGCCGACGAGGGTGGGGGGGGGCTTTCGATGGCAGAGCGCCGCTGGTGCAGGGGCGAGGGGGCTTCCAATGGCAGAGCCCTGTCGGCGCAGGAGGGCGGGGGTGGCTTCTGGCTGCAGGCACAGGGAGGTTTCCGACGGTAGAGGAAGAAAACATCCGTGAAAGACGCGTGTGTTTTTTTTTTTTTTTAAATTGCTCGATACATATTTTTGTTTTGGGAGAGATTTAAAGAGGGCAAGATTTTTTCCTCAAAATAAGAAACATCTTACCTACCAAACGTGGTCTTCGTGGCTGTTTATTTTTTTAAAAAATTTGAGAGAAAAGATGATAATAAAGTGCAATTAAATACCTTATTAATTCTGAGAAATCTAATAACGATATTGATGACCCTTTGTATGGTTAAAGACTATTATAGTGTTAGCCGAATGTAGTTTTTAAAGAAAATCTTAGAAGACGCCCAGTCGATGGTGATTTTTTCTTACGGCATCAACTATGTGGTGACGTTTGTAAAAAGTGCATTGTCTAACCAACCAAAATGTGGTTCAGACTCGGACGGCTGCCCTATGTATGTGCCTAGACATTCCCAAGTAGCAGCCCTCTGAAGTCGCGTTATCATGGAGACAGCTGAGCTAAAATGAAAACAGAAATAGACGTTTCCGCCGTCCGTTATTTCGTTTTCTTATATATTTATTTTTATAATATATAAATAGATTAGACAGACTGCTCTTCCTCTCCGGCAAACCTAACTGCTCTGCCACAGCGTCGCCGGGCGGCCACACCGTCCCGCCGTCAACCGCGCATACCGCCGGCCACGCCCGTCGTTGCCTGTGCACCCACCAGCGCCGGGTTCCCCTTCGCGCTTTCTCGCGACCAAGCAACCCACGAGGGGCGGACCAGCAGGTATGGTGTTCGCCCGTTTTGGTGTCCCTCTCCCTTCCTCGTTCCTTCTTTCCGTAATGACTTTTCTCTCCTCCTCTGTTCTTATTCTTATTTCCTTCTTCAGTATCGAGAGAGAGAGAGAGAGAGAGAGAGAGAGAGGTTCCAACAACTCCATGGCGGCGGCGGCTGCTGCTGCCACGGAGACGCAGCTGGGGCTGGGGGAGAGGGTTAGAGTCCCCAGCAAGCGTCAGCTCGAGCACCGGAATCGCAGCAACCGGAAGGTCGTAAAGACGAAGAGACCGGGAGATTTCGAGAACGACAAGAAAACGAAGAAGCTTCGGGGGAGGCGAAAGCCCGTGAAACGCGTCCCCGATGGTGATGATGATGAGGGAAATCCTGGAGAGGAGTGTTCTAGCGAAGAAAGTGCAGAGGGCGACCGGTCCGAAGCCGACAAGGAAGTAGGGGATGGGCAGGAGGAGGGCAATAGCAACAGTGGGTGCGAGGACGACGGGAGTGATGGGGGGATGCAGAAGGGCGTGACCAAGTTCACTCACGGTTGCAGGGCGTTTAAGATAGCTTTCACGAAGATCGTGAAGAAGAGCGCCCAGACGGCTTTGCTTCTCGTAAGATGCTCGATTTCTGTGGTTCCTTTTGATTCCGATGCTCTCCTTCTCCGTTGTGGTTAAGTTTGGTTCCTTTGTCTGCCTTTGCTTGGGTTTCCCAGGGTCCTATCCTGTCTGCACACAAGAAGCTTGTCGTGAAGAAGCTCGCTGAAGAGGAGGAACAGAAGGCCAAGGGGGAGGCAAAGAAGGAGAGACACCTGGTATTTTGCTTTCCCTGCATAGGCTGAGCTTTGATGTATCTAGAAGGATGTCTTGCCTTTCATATGCCAATCAAATTTTGATTTACTTGTCATATGTTTCATTGTGTTGGAATCCAACAGGCTGCGGAGAGGGGGCATGTGAAGCCTGCTAGTTTCTTGGACTCAAAGGAGAAGTTCCTTCTTAGTGTTGCTACTAAAGGAGGTAACACAATTTTCTTACTCTGGGAAATAAAGCTAATCCTTTCCTCATTGGTGTTTCATGTTTCTCTACTCTTTGGGTTTTGGATGCCTTTAACTTATGTAATAACGGTGCTGCATATTCTGTGCTGGTTTCTCAGTGGTCAAGCTGTTTAATGCGGTAAGATACACTTGGTTGCTATGTTGTTTTCTGAAATTCCATCTGACTATTTAGTTGTTTCTTTATTTTGAAAGCTGTTCATGAACATGCCTAATTATCATCTGTTTTGCAAAATTTACAGGTCAACAAGGCACAAAATCCCCAGAAAGGCCTGAATCCGTCTAGATCCAGAGATGCCAAACGTATGCCAACAGCAGCTTAGTAGACTACAAAGAAATTAGCTTTACATGCTCTAGTTGTGTTATGCACAGATTTAATGTCCCCTCACTAGATAACAAAATTAATTGACATAAAAACCATCTGATGTGCCCTGCTTATGTTCAGCTTTGATAATTATGCTCTTAAAATTCTCTTGCTGGAGAGTTCTTGGCTATCACGTTAGGAGACATGATGCTAGTGGATTAGAAGTGATTGTTTCTGGTTTAACTTGATAATCTCTAATTAGTACATTCAAAACAGTTGGATTACACAATCAGATAGAGAGGATAGGGTCCTCACCGATAACAACCAACAACATGAAAAAAGAAAGAAAGAAAACTCCAAAAAGAAAAACAAACTAGACTTGAAGTGTCACCACAATGATGTAGATGCATATAATCTGGAACTCTTATTATTATTTTGCAGATGAAGGTTAGCCTAAATTCTCTTATTAACACTGACCCATAGTCTATGGAATTGCCCTGGTTGTTTAACATGCACCCAGACAGCATTCTTAATTAATTCACATCAGACCATGAAGATAATAGATCCGGACATGGAAGATTTGTAGTTTTTGCTATGTGCCTGTAAAGAACTCTATTTGAATTCTTCTTCATCATTGAATATAACCACAAGGGCATGTACATCTGATGCAACAAAATATTCAAAATATTCCAGATCCTGGCCAGGTACAAGTGGTGGGTTTGTGGCTCATGATCTGAAGATGTGTTCCTACATCCATGTGTGAACTAGTGGCTGCCCCAAGTTGTGTTGTCCTTTGGGATATCCAGATGGACACTGCCAACAACTCCACTACGCAGATTCTGCATTAAGACCTGCACATTGTTATCTGTAATTATGGGGAAACTGCATCCAGCTGTTGTTCACTAGCAATACTCTCTGCCAGAGTCTTGTAAAGAAACAGCATCAGACCTAACCACCAAGACTTTCAGAAGACAGTTCGGTGGTAAATTTGAAGTCATGGATCTGGCTATTAATGACTCTTGTTTAAACTAAATCTGACATTCGAACAGGGGGGAGGCAGGGGACATTCTTCAACTTTGTTATTATTCCTTCTCTCCATTGACACTGCCTTATGAATGAATGAAGGTGTAAGATATGCTGTTATAGCTCTCCTACATCAGTAAGCTTGAAGGATTCTCTTTTTGTGTCTACAAGTTTCCATCCGGAGACCCACAATAATCATGTAGGCAACATGGTTGGCAGTATCGGCCAAAATGCAGTATCCCCTGAAACCGATACGTTGCGGCCGAAACATATTGGTTTCAGACCTAGTCGATACCAAAACCATGGTCCGAAACCGGACAAACTCCCCTCTTAAGGGGAGTTCAAGTCCGCCCAATATGCCCGAAACCGAAACCGATTTGTTTTGGTTTCAGACCCAGCTGAATCTGAAACCGAAACACTGCCATCCTTGGTAGTCAACCTAAGAAATTGCTTACCTTCAACCTTTTCTCTGGATTGAAAAGATCGAGTGCTATCTAGCTTCCTTTTAGATTTTGAAAATCATCTTTCTGTAGGTTGACCTGCATAGGATCTCCCTAATATTCTTTAGATTGAGGCTTGTGAACTCGGTACACACACAGCATGCTTGGATTAACTCACACCTGATCCATTGGTTCACCTTGAATGGATTGGTCTTCTTCAAGCTCTGCTCCCTAGTATTCACATTAGAGGCTTCTGTTTAGCCTGCTTGGACAACATCTTTACGGGACAAATCATAAACTACCTTCGTCATCGGATCAACACAATATTGACACAATAGCATTTGCCTTGCCACTGGAGTTTGAGAGATTAAGGGACGGAGGCTTGGGTCAATTTCTGTAACGTCGTGGTCACTCGGATCCGGCTTTAATGGTTATGGTGTGGTGCTCTTGGCCAATGTGTGGTCATTGAGCCTTGGACGTGGTTCTCGTGCGTTGTGTGGGTGTTGTGGGCCTTAGGTTTTAGCCCATATAACCCTAAGGGTTTTTTGGTGAAGAAGGCGACGGGGTATGTCGTCGTGTTTTGAACGCGACGGCTACCTACGTCGCGATTCACCGAACCGCCTTTCTATTGCGCGACGTGTTTGGCGACGGTTTGGTCTGTCGCGTTTAATACATTTTAAACGCGACGTCTGCCTACGTCGCGATTTTGAGTGTGCATTTAATGCTCTGTTTCGGGCCAGACAGAGTAGAGGTGGCTCTGTCCGACCGTGGAGAGGAGTTTGCGGCGTTGTTTGGCGACTTCTGCTTCCAGGTGGCTGGGCTGGCACAACTTCCACACGAGGAGGGCGTCCGGAGCGTGGACATGTCGGCGGTGTGGATTTCTTTGCGTTCTTCGTACTCTTTCAGCTGGTAGGGAGACTTCCTTTGTGTTTTAATTTAATTGAATAGTTTGAAGTTTAATACATTATGCCATGGTAGTGTGTAGTAGTGTATCTTGCGTTTTAAAAGATTAAATGTTAGTTTAATTGATGTTTGGAATGGATTTTCTGAGGTAGAAGGGGTCCGGCAGTCTACCTGAAAAGGCGACCGTTTGGTCCATCACGTTTTGTTGTGAACGTGATGACTAGGTCTGTCGTGTTCTTAACACGTCCGTTTGACCGTCTGCGTTCTCGTTTGACTGGCTTAAAGGCGACAGGTTCTTCCGTCGCGATTTGGGTTCGGCTGATTAGGTTGTACTGGTGGCAACGTGTCGGGCCGTCATGTTCTTGTAGAGATACTGGGCCCTGTCGCGTTCTGCTTTGAGTCGCGATCGGAAGGGTTGTCACGTTTTTAAAGGTGATGTCTGTGTTCGTTGCATTTAAGCTTCCGAAGTATGTTTTGTGATGGTTGGGCAGTGATGGTCCTGTATGGGCCTAGCCTTGGGTTTATGGTGATGTTATGTGATGTTTAAGTTGTTTAATGTTAGTAAAGTATGTTATAGGATTAATGGTTTGGTTTATGGTTAGGTAGTAAATTGTGTTAATTTTGTTAATCATGTTATTATAGTGAGGTTATGTGGTTTGTGTGTATGATGATATGTGGTTGCTATGGAGGTCATGTGATGACCAATGATAAGCAAATTTAGAATATATATTATTGTGGTTTTTGAGTGAAGGTTTTATGAGTACGTTAAGTGTCCAATGTGGTTTGTGTGTTTGCCGAGTTTAGTGGTCCGGCGCCTATTCCGGAATGCCTCTCTAGTCGGGTATCCCAGGTTCTTTATGAGTCAAGCACGTTGTTGCTCGAGGTTTGTTCTGATACGGTGTATGTACCGTTGAGGTCTGTGTCGTCTTCCTAGACACCCTCACTCCTTTATTTGAGTTGTACGTCCGGCTGAGAGAAAGCCAACAATGGGGCAGTAACTTGTGTGTTGTGGTTGTATTCGGTCGCTTGTAGTGCGCTCGTGGTTGGGGGACGAACACCAGTAGACGTACTGGTCCCCAGCTAGTCCTGTGTTTCCAGTGCCTCACTTTAGGGAGCTCGGGCCAGAGTCTCTAGAGGTGTCAGGTATGGGCCTGCAGTTGTATGGTCTGCAAGTGTGGTGTTGGTTGGTCTCCATAGTTTGTTGGCTTTATTGTGTGGTTGTGGAGCAGTAATTGGACCTTTCGTCCTTGATTGCGAGATTAAGAGATAGTTCTTATGTTGTGTTGTCTGAGTTGGATACTGGGGTCATGAACTAGTTGTCTTTACCCGCGTGGTGGTGTCGTTCCTTCTGACTCGAGCTTTTCCAGTGGGTGTGACTTGTGAGTGGTGACTCGTACCTTGTGGTTTTAGGTACCTGTACCCTTCATGGGTGGCCGTTTGTGTGGCACAGCATGTGCCAGTCTTTTCAGGTGTTGAGGTGGAGCTGTGCTCCGTGGAGGTCGTGTTGTGTGACCTTCCACTTGTTGAGTTGTACCCCTCTAGGGGTAATCTCCCGGTGTGTTCCATTATTTCAGTGTGTGGTGGACTAGTTCTTTGTTGTCAGTCCCGTTACCCTCTGTTAGTGGTTTGCCTGTGAGGCTCATGGGGTCGTTTCAGTTGCTGAGTGGACTGGTGTTTCTGTACTAGTCCTGTTGTTTCCTGTACTTCACATGAGTTGGAATAGCTGGTGTGTTTATGTTTAATTGCAAGTGAGATATGTTTATTGTTAGCACATTTTGTTTTAGTAGCTCTTTAGTGAGTGCTGCCAGTGAGGCCCCTTGAGGGTTGAGGTCTCAGTTTTCTCTTTAGTCTGTGGTCGTTGTTTTGGGAGGTCTCTACTGAGTCTGTGACTTTTTGAGGTTCACTCCCCTACAGTTCTTTTCAGGTGTTGACATTGTGTTGGCGTGCAGTGGTGTTATGGCAGACTTATACTACCAACAATTGAGTTTTAGTTGTGTTGTGGTCTCTCGGGGTATGTCCCAGGTAGTTGTACTTTTCTCTTGGACATGTAATAATGTATTGGAACAAGGTAATTATTGTAAATGAATATGAGAACATGTACCTTCTTGTATCTTATATTCTTGTGGCTGTCTTTTATATTCTTACTGGACATGTGAATGAGTTATCCCTTGCGAGACTTCGATCCGTTCGCAGGAGGCGGATTTGGATATGGAGCCTTATTCGGCATAAGTATCCAGGGTTGCTACAATTTCACCTTCAATTGTGCGCAAGGCAATGAATGGCATAGCCTCATTCATTGTCAATGCGAACAGGCCTCCTGAATGGTGAGAGAGTTTTCGAGAATACTTCAGTCCTCCACAACAGGAATGGAATTCCATACAAAGAGCACCACTGAATCTGACTAAATGGAGCTTCTCCCCATTCCTTGTTCTGTTGTTCGATGCATTCTTAAGAGGATGCCCACCACCTTAAGAACACATGAATTGACAAACACATTAGGAAAATAAAAAAAAAGACAGAATCAGATGACAATGCACTGACAACTGCACACCATCTGCCCATCTCCTCCTAAGCACGACAGTTACTTTGACAGGAGTCAAAGAACTTTGCTTGATTTCCCCTCCCATTGCATTCTTCAACATTTCATGGTTCTTCTTGAAGGAGGCTGACCATGGCATAGGCTGAACTGAATCACCGCCAGAATCCTCACTGAAACCTTTTCTGGCATCACCATGCTTGGCACTTCAGCAATAGGAACAGAACCCCTTGGACATAGGTGACATCGATCAACAGGTTGCAGACATATCCAACACAGAACCTCTTTCTTACAACCTCTCGCCTGGTGTCCCATGCCAAGACACCGGAAGGAAAGAATGGACGTTGGAAGAGGCATCCAATCCTTTTCATTTGTTGGGAAAGAGCCTCCACTGTTAGATTTGTGTTCTCCTTCTTGGTCATCATCTCCTAGCCTATTGTGAAATCTGAATTACTTGTATATTCATATTGAAGAAAATTTCAATTTTGACATACAATAGAGTCAGTGTCACTCATACTTGGCTCATGGTGGTCTTGGATTACATAAGAGGGGGAAGAAGAAAAAAAATTGGTAGTTTGGCGGAAGGGGTTTGTATAGATAAAGGGATGAGATGGAAGGGAGCCTTTTCTGGATTGGCTCAAGGGTCAGAGAAATGGTTGCTGTATTGGTTCTTAGCTGTCTTTGTGGGGTGGAGGTTGGAATAGTAGATTGGGAGAAATGTTAGGACACACGTTCAGTTGCACATTTGTATGATCCCATAAACTGTGTGCATTGTTGGCTGATTGTCTCTGGCATTCTGATTATTGCAAGTGAGACAGACCGATAATCTTGAGATATTCTTACAAGATTTTAAACGATGGTTTAGAGGCATTGAGGATCTTTTCAACTGTGGTTGATTGGTCAGGAGTCAACATAATTACTTCTTTAGATGATAGGGAAATGAAATGCTGAAGGAAGAGTTTTCTAGCATCAGATCCCATGGAGGAGATTTAAATGTAGGCAAAGTATAGATATGATCTTCTATAATCATCTAAAATATGGGGGGCTTTTGATAGTCAATGCCAAAAATAATTTGACCTAGTCACCATTTGATGTGTTTGAAATGCTATTAGGTATATTAGAAAAGCTTAGTCTTCATTGAGATAGTAGGTTTTATGTTTTTCTTCTCAGCTTTTTACTTTTTCCCTGTTTCTTTTTATGAATATTTTTTTATCAGTTTCTGGAGTCAAATGATCACTTTTGTGATAATACACAAGGTTCATAATGCATGTTTTAGTGTTCAGAAGGTTGAAAATCTTGCCATTTAGTGGGTTACATTTGCTAACTTGTTACTATAAGTATTTATTATGGTTAATGAAGTATTTTCTGGATTGTGACAGAGTTGGCTAAAAGGACAAAAGAAGCCTTTTTTTCTGAGTTAAGGAGGCCAATGACAAGGGTGAGTGATGACTGTCCTCCAACACGAAAACATTTAATATTGTGGAACTTACATGCACTGATTTATCATATTTGCGTTTAAAGGAGTGGTTGAGCCCAGTGATTGCTATATGTTCAATTGTAACTGAAAACGCTGCTCTCCCTGTTTATGTTGCTATCAAGCTTCAAAGTTCACTTTTTCAGCATTCAACATGTGTGTTTGACTGATCTTCGATTTATGTATAGCATTTGTAGAAGATCATATATGAATTATGTAGGTATCCTGCTAAAGTATGCCCTTGAACTCGTTTACGATGTGTCATTTATAATAATGCTTTCAAGTCCATCAACCAATGAGACATTTTAGAAAATATTGCTGATTGAGTTAAGGTCCACAATTTGATTAAGGTGACTGGTGTTGTTTGGGCCTGTTAAAGTGTAAAATAAGGAACGGTTTAACATAAAAATAGTACAATAGCCTTAAGGATAGAGGATACAAGTATACAACATAGTGTAATACTATATGCACGGTTTAACATAAAAATAGTACACAGCCGGAGGTGGGCGGATGCTCTTCGGGTCCTCACCATGACCCGAACTTACTTGGAAGATCCACGACTCTCAGATTTCCTGGGTCTCGGTTGCCCGATATGAGTTGTCCTCCCTGCCCGAACTCCGGTTCTTCCTAGTCGCATATTCTGAAGATCGACAACCATACCTCGACGTGGCTGGCCGCGGAGCACGCTGCGACAGCTCATCTGCTTGGTCCCGGGCAGGCGAGAACTCAGAGTTGCAGCGGTGCGAGGGATCCTGAGGCCCTGCGTCCGGCCCTCTCTATCCAAGGCGGCGAGCACCTCTCTCTTCAGTCAGCTGGTGATAACCTCCAGTCACTTGTGGAGGCTATGGGTGCTGGTGAAGGGCTGGGGATTGTTTCCTTCTCCCAATCCTCTCTGGGTGGTTCAGGCCAAGGTTTGCCATATCAGGTCTCAGCTTCGTCTCGAAGGGGTCGGAGAGATCTCGGTAAAATCTCGGGAGATCAGATCTCGGGATCTCGAAAAAGTTCATAGATGATGCCAACAATAAAATCAGTTCCCAGATAACATAGGTAATTGCATATGTTCCCAACAATGGATAACACAATGTCATTTCAATATCATAACATAAATACATAAATGAAAGCCAATCCATATAAATAGAAAGATCAATGGTGCACATAAATTAACATTTGTCCATCTCACAACAAAAGTACATAAATTAGATAGAAGGTCAATGTAGATTCATGATACAAAATAGTGCCAACTAGCCATCACAATCATTATTCATTAGTCATTAATACAAAAATTATGCACAAAATTCGAGATGATTGAACAGTTAGTAATTAATAATGCAAGTCAAGTCATATAACCCTCAGAAATTAATTAACAGATGATTCATTAATTACTAAAATTTTACTATCAGAATTAAATAAAAATTCTCACATGAACCCCAAAGATCACAGTGAACAAATCTGACAACATAAAAAAAATAAAATTCAGATTAATTTAGAAATGAAAAGGGGGAGTGAGACAGAACACACACACAGACAGACGCAGAGAAGGTGAGGCAGAGGGGAGGAGGCACCAACAACCTCGGGGGGGGGGGAGTGGGACTGTGGAAGAGGCGCCGGAGGGGATCACCCTCTCCGGCACACGCACACAGAGAGAGAGAGAGAGAGGTGCTGGTTGGGGTGAGGTTACATAGAGAGAGGTCATAGAGATAGAGAGAGGTGTTGAGGGGATCACCCCTTCAGTACCGACACACACACACATAGATAGAGAGAGAGAGAGAGAGAGAGAGAGAGAGAGAGAGAGAGAGAGAGTCATCGGAGGGGATCACCTCCTCTGGCACCGGCAAACACAAAGGGGTGCCGGAGGGGATCACCCCCTCTGGCACTGGCACATGCACAAAGAGAGAGAGAGAGAGAGGTCATAGAGAGAGAGAGGGAGAGGTTAGGCAGAGAAAGAGGGTGCCGGAGGGGGACCGACACACTCACATACACACAGTCAGAGAGAGGGAGAGTTCACATAGAGATTGATAGAGAGAGGCGTCGGAGGGATTACCCATCAAAATAAAAAGTCAACTCTCATTTCTAAGAAGAAAATCGCAATTTTGGTGATCCCATCAAAATGTCGACTTTCTAATCCCTCATAATTTAGCTTAACTAAAAATTTCATGATTCAAATAAACCACATGAAATACTAAAAATCCAAAGTCCGATGAAATAAGTCGAACATACATGTGACTTCTCCAAAGGACTTGCTCTTCTACTGATAGTACTTAGTCTGATATCCTGCAAGAATCCTGATTAGTATTAATTTGTTTGTGTTCTCTCGTACTTTATTTGTTATAGAGGTACTATTAATTTTCTTTTTTACTGTTTTGTCCTTTCCATATAATTCTTTTCCTTTACTGATTTTTTATTTCCAACTTTCTAGTTGTCTATAAATGATTGCATTGGAAGATATTATTTTGTTGCAAGAATTCTGCTTCGTAAAATAAGATCCAATAGATCACATCAAAGATCAACCTAGACCTAAAGAACGATACTTAGGACATTTGTTCTTATTTTTAAGGGAAATAGTTCTTGGTTTCTTGTAAGCATCTTTTCCTACCTTTGCATGACCTACGACACCTTGAGGCATGCAAAAAGGATTTTAAGATCTCGTCAATTCCTTATTTGGCTATGGATATACCCAACATGTGCAATTAGACTATGGGCCACCTGCTCAGTTTCATGAGCCAGAGGATGAGGGTTCCAAAATGTGAAATTGGCAAGGTATTTTTATTTATTTGTATTTCATGTTACAAACTTCTAGATAATATCTTTTTCTTTTCAATGAATGAACATAATCATTAGTGCCTTAATAATCTTTATTGTTCTTTATGATAGATGTACATGATAAGAATTGAATTTCATTGTGTTTATATTCAATAAATTTTGTATGTGTTTTTTAAATTTTTGTGTGATTTTTTTTCTTTCTGATTTTCCCTTGATTTCCCTATAATTTTTCTTAATTTTTTAATTTGTCCGATCCAGATCGGCTAGATTCCCTGAGAATCGGCCGGATCCCCCGATCCAATCTGATTCGACTCGGATCTGGATCAGCGGGGTCCGATCCAGTACCCTGATCTGATTCTGCCATCCATGGTTGATTGTGTTTCGAGGAGGGAGTAACGTGTAAGTGAATTCTGTGTTTTGCTTCTTGCTCCCATGTATGGAAGGCAAAATTGGTGGGATCAGCCTAGAATCGGCTGATCTTGGATCGGATCGCAGCATGAAGATCCGAGTCTGGGGGGAAGTTCCTGAATCGGCAAGACTTCTAGCTGGATAAATGTTAGTAATTGTAGTTTCATTTACTTAAGATGTTACATGTAAATAAAGAAGTACCCCCCATTTGAATCTAATAAAAATATCAAAAAATTGTATCTCTTATCAATAAAAAGTCAACTCTCCTATCCAAGAAAAAAATCGCAATTTTATTGATTCCATCAAAATAACGACTTTCTAATCTCTCATAATTTGACATATCTAAAAATTTCATAATTCAAATAAACATAATAGAATATTAAAAATCTAAAGTCCGGTAAAAAAAGTCAAACGTGCATATGACTTCCCCAAGGGAGTCACTCTCCTACTGACATCACTTAGTCTGTTTGAGACCTCTCATGATTTGGTCAAACCTAAGTTATTATCATTCAAACCTCTCAGGATTTGGTCAAACCTAAACTATCATCACCCAAACTCATGACACTCATGAGTTGGGTGATGATAGCTTAGTTGACCAAATTCTGAGAGGTTTCAAGCAGACTAAGTGCTGTCAGTAGGAGAGTGACTTTCTTGGAGAAGTCATATGCACATTTGATTTTTTTTTTGTTGGACTTTAGATTTTTAGTGTTTTATTGGGCTTTTTGAATTTGAAATTTTAATATGTCAAATTATGAGAAATTAGAAAGTCGCTATTTGATAGAATCACCAAAATTGCGATTTTCTTCTTGTATGGGTTAGTTGACTTTTTATTGGTAAGAGATGTGATTTTTTTAATATTTTTATTGGATTCAAATGGGGGATACTTCCTTATTTACATGTAATATTTTAAGTAAATGAAACTACAAATTTTAACATTTACTTAAATGGTATTCAGGTAAATAATACATAAAGTCTTTAATATTTTATATTTTCTTGTATTATTATAGTAGTAATAATACACAAAGTCTTATGTTTCATATACTATGAATGCATCTATGAATGATTTTTGGTGCAAATGTTAGTTCTTTCAATTTATCAGATTTTCCCTCATTTTTGCTGTTTTTTCTGATTTTTTTTTTAAAATCCATTTTGTAGACTGGCCGATCCAGGATCGGCCACACTTCCCTTGGATCTGTGGGATATTGCGATCCGATCCGGATCGGTTCGGTGCCTAGCGATCCCGATCCGATTTCGATCCTGCCTTCCATGCTCCCATGAGAGACTTCGGTTTGTCATCCTTTGTTTGGAGGACTTCTATGGGAGCTCCCCATGCTCTTGTATATTTTTTCTTTTATAATACCAGTGGTACCATCCACTTAAAAAAAACAGTGTAATGCTGCATAGAAAATAAGCAGGTGGTGACAACATCCACAAAATTGGATAGATAACAGAAGTATATAATCTGCTGAGGCAAATCTTTGTAATCACTGATAATGGCATGGAAGGCGGACTTGGATTGGCTGAAGAATCGGCTAGATCTGAGTCTAATCCGATCTAGATTGGATCAGTCGATTGCAGGAAATTAGGTGGTCGGTTGAATTGGCCCAGATGGTGCAAGATTGGCGCAGATCATGCAAGATTGGCCAATCCTGCCCGATCCGGTTGATTCTGGCTGATCCCAGCTCACCCGATCCTGGTCGATCCTGGTGGATTCTGGTCCCGTTCTTCCAAGATTGGGTTAACCCAGCCTAATAAACTGAACTTCAACTTTTGATTGGCTGCATTGGCTTATCCCAGCCGTTGTCGATAGGCCAGAATTTCTCCTATCTCAATCCCCATCCCTTGGAATTGGATCCCCATTGAGCGACCCAAACAGGAATCAGCTGATCCCGATTCTGTCTTCCATGGATGACGGAAGCATTCAAGCCACCCGCAGAACAAATAGGTAACTATAATCTGCACTGCAGGTTTGCTAAGGGTGTACTATGCTCATATCCTCTGAAATTCCTTCCTGTACACCTCCTGGCCTCTTAGGCTTCCTTTTCCATCCTTGAGAAGCTTTTGTAACTTCCTAGTACCAAGTTTGTTCTTTTTATATTATTTCTTGTTTTGTAAAGTGTTGCCATATTCGAACCTCACCCATTGCTTCCTGGACTTGGCTGATTCGTTTTGTCTTGTTTAATTCCTGAATGTTTTTTTGTTTTGTGATGAGATGAACCTGACCAATCTTTGTCTGGTTCAGGCCCGATCCAGGTCCTAAACTGGCAGTCTACCTATTGCCAGACCCAATAAGTCATATTTTTGTTGTTATGCCCTCATAAAAATATAAAATAAGGGGTGGATGGCTGCTGTCTTCTCCTTCTGTTCCTCTCTTCTTCCTTCTGTCTCCATCTGGCACCATGGGGTTATGGAAATGTTCATTTTTTTTTAATTTTTCTGAAAAGATAGACAGTTCTAGCAATTTTATTAGATAAAAACTTGATAGCCTGAATTGAAACTGAGATAAACCCTATTGAATCAAGCCATATTTTGAAAAGTAAGCATTATCTATCCTGCCATCTCCCCAAACTTGTCATTTTAAGTGACCATCATACGAATTCTCCTTGAGGAAGCATAAGTAAACTACCAAACTTCTGGAACCATTAGCTTAAAAAAGAAGAAGTATAGCCCGGTTCAATTGAATTGAGCTCTAAAGAGAAAGTCTCCAGTCTTTGCATAGTCAAAGAATAGGTGATCTGCACTTTCTTCCCGTGTTTGGCAAAACATGCATATATTTAGGCTGTTTATTCCATGTTTTGAAGGTTGTCTAAAGCAAGGTTTGCCGGATCGGAATCGGGAGGCGAATCGGATTTTTCTTGATCCGATTCGATTCCCCCTGAATCGACTGAATCGATCCGAATCGGATCGATTCTCATGGGCATAATATATATTATATATAATATATCATATATGATATTTATAATGTATAATATATATTACTAATATGATATATAATATTATATATATGAGGCGAATCGGACCGAATCGATGGAATCGAGAATCGGGTTTTCCATGATTCGCCCCGATTCGGGAGAATCGGACCGATCCGATTCGATCCGCCAAACCCTGGTCTAAAGTTGGTAATTTCCCATAACTGCTTGCCAAGCGAGAAGTAAATATTCCGAATAGTTAGCCTTTTCTATATGACACCTATCCAGTCAACTCTTGGATGTTGAGTGCAGATGAGCTCCCAGATCATGGATGGCAAAATCGGCCGACTCGGATCGGAATCGGCCGATTCGAGTCGGAATCGATCTATGTCGATCCAATGTTTTTTTTTTTTTGGGGGGGGGGGATGTCGATCCACCCACGATGTAAGGTGGAATTGGACGGATTTGGACTGGATCGGCCCGATTTTGCACGGTCCACCCTGATTTCACCTGTTGTAGCCCGATTCCCTCCACTTACCTTATTTACTCGAACATCATTTAAGTAAATGTTATATTTGTAATTTCATTTACTTAAGATATTACATGTAAATAAGGAAATACCCCCAATTTGAATCTAATAAAAATACCTAAAAAATCATATCTCTTACCAATAAAAAGTCATGTAGTTTCATTTACTTAAGATATTACATGTAAATAAGGAAGTACCCCCATTTGAATCTAATAAAAATATCTAAAAAAAATCATATTTCTTACCAATAAAAAGTCAACTCTCCCATCTAAGAAGAAAATTGCTATTTTGGTGATTCCATCAAAATAGCGTTTCTCCAATCCCTCATAATTTGGTTT
Source organism: Colocasia esculenta (assembly GCA_014218235.1). Lineage (NCBI taxonomy): Eukaryota > Viridiplantae > Streptophyta > Magnoliopsida > Alismatales > Araceae > Colocasia > Colocasia esculenta. The sequence continues at coordinate 58,936,267 of CM024761.1, forward strand.
ATCTAAAAATTTCATAATTCAAATAAACTTCATGGAATATTAAAAATCTAAAGTCCGGTGAAAAAAAGTCAAACTTGCATATGACTTCTCCAAGGGAGCCACTTTCCTATGACATCAACTAAGTAAGTCCTAGTCAGTAGGAGAGTTGACTCCTTTGGAGAAGTCACTTGCACATTGACTTTTCACGGACTTTAGATTTTTAGTGTTCCATAGGGTTTATTTGAATTATGAAATTTTAGATAGACCAAATTATGAGGGATTAAAGAGGCGCTATTTTAATAGAATCACCAAAATCACGATTTTCTTCTTGGATAGGAAAGTTGACTTTTTATTAGTAAGAGAGATATTTTTTTTGATATTTTTATTGGATTCAAATGAGATGTATTTCCTTATTTATATGTAATATCTTAAGTAAATGAAACTACAAATACTAACATTTACTTAAATACTAACAATTACTTAAATGATGTTCAGGTAAATAACCATGCGTCGAGGTGATGTTCAAGTAAACTGCAATTTCTCATTACTCCAATTTATTTACATTCAAATGCACGTACATGATAAGAATTGAATTTCATTGTGTTTGTATTTAATGAATGTTGTATGTGTTTTCATAATTTCTGTATTTTTATGATTTTTCAGAATTTTCTCTCTGATTTCCCTTAATTTTTTCACAATTTTCTTCATTTTTTAACCTGGCCGATCTTGGATTGGCCAGATTCCCATGGAATCGGACGGATCCTGCGATCCGAAATGACTCAGATCGGGCTCGGCTGGGTCCGATTTAGTACCTTGATCTGACTTGCCATCCATGTCCCAGATTGCTTTTGTGGTTATGTTGCCATTATTATGCATCCTAAATTCCTAACAATTTGGCCTTGCTGCTATGGATATCATGGATGCTACCTTGTGAGATTTTTGTAGGATTTTATGAGAATCTCGTTCTTGGGAAGGCTCTGAGAAATGAGACCTCTGGTACCACCTTCCCTAGATCCAAGACCCTCATTTTTTCCTTTTTTAAAGCCTAAAGAGACCGGTTCTCTGTCCCATCCAGCATTCTCCCAAGACTCCCAACTCCCGATGCTCTCCTACTTCTATCCATCATTTTTTTCATTGGGCTGTGAAGAGGCGCGAGGATTCTCCCCTCTCTTGGACTCTTCCCAAGATGAAATCAAGAAAAAGTACGAGGAAAGTGAAAGGACCAGGGCGCCTATTAAATTAAAAGTTATTTAATTACGTGCTTGGGTTTTACGAGGGGCAGGTTTCCTACTTGCGGGAGCATCAAGGACTGTTGTTAAATTTGTAATTATTTAATTACTATGGCATATGATTTTTCATTCCTGTGAATTCTTTGGGTTTGTGTTCTATTCCTATTGTTTCTTGGCAATTTTATGGACTCTTAATTCTATTAAGATTTTGTTAATTATTGTTTCTAGTAAAATAACAACATACATTTAAGTTAAATGATCACCAACTACTTTATTTCTGATTTTTTAATTCCTGTTTATTCTAGTTAATGCTTTAGGTTTTGTTTTGATTCCCTTAATTCCTACTTTATTTTTAAATATTTATTGCTCATCTGTTGATTCTTGCTTATTTTTTATTATGCTGTATCATTTTTATTATGTTATTAAAAGTTTTAACAAAATATTGATGTTCTGAGCTTTGTTTTAATGATTTTGTTATTAAAATTTTTATTATTTATGAAAAAAATTAAAACAGAAATATAGTGTTCTGTGTGATGCTTTAATAATTATTGTTATTTAATTAACAATAATCATGTTTTAGTGATTGTGTTATTTAAATTTTTATTATGTTATTAAACATTTTTTTAAAATATTGATGTTCTTAGTGATGTTTAATGATTATGTTCTTAAACTTTTATTATGTTTTTAAAAATAAAAAATATGGATGTTGTGTTCAATGTTCGCCATATTGGATCTCGACTTCGTCTGGGGGGGGGGGTGTCAAAGAGAAGATATATCGGCAAGATGTTGGGAGATCAGGATAACATATAAGTGTGGATCACATAGGTTCACATATACAATTTGTTAAGGAACATTGATAATTGCATACATTCTCAAGTCTCAACCATGGATGCCATAGGTTCACATATATCATGTAACAAGAGTGTAGGAATTAGGATTCAAGATGTGTGCTTACATTTTTCTCTCCATATGATTTACTTTAAATTTAATTCATGATATGTGAACCCATGGTAAAATATATTATTTATCTGAATATCACAGTGGACTAACTAACTAAGTACTGTCAGTAGGAGAGTGAGTTCCTTGAAGAAGTCACATGCATATTTGACTTATTTCACCGGACTTTGAATTTTTAGTATTAAAATGGTTTATTTTGAATTATGAAAATTTTAGTTAGGCCAAATTATAAGAGATTAGAAAGTCGACATTTTGATGGAATCACCAAAATCGCGATTTTCTTCTTAGATGAGAGAGTTGACTTTTTTTGGTAAGAGATATGATTTTTTTATATTTTTATTAGATTCAAATGGGCGTCCTTTCTTATTTACATGTAATATCTTAAGTAAATAAAACTACAAATTATAAATGATGTTCAGGTAAATAAAGGGATCCTGCCAACCTGACTACTCATTTCGGCCTTCTCGTTTCTCAGGGAGGTGCCAAGACCGAGAATTTCGCGAGATCTCGTGAGATTCTCGAGAGATTGCTTTCCATGTGTGAGTTATGTTTTGATAATTATTTTTATTAAATCAACAGTAGTTATGTTCTTTTTTTTTGTTGAAAGTGGGTAGGGCCATAAGTATATTAAAATGAAAGAGAATGTACAAGTATAGGTAGGCCAAAATTCAAAAAAAAAAACCACCCCCAAAACACCTATACAATGAGAGCACACTAAGATGGTATATAAGGCCTAATCCCCCAAACATCCACAAAGAGGAGCTATAGATGAATTGACGTTGGAAGCCGCCCACTCCTTCACCCTATCACAAACAAAATGTAATAGAGCTTCTTCTCTTGAGTGTAATGCCAAACACTCTGGTCAATTAACTCTCGCGAGCAAATAATACTTTTGGGCGCACCTCTCAGGACCAGACCGGTCCCCTTTATATTGCCAAACATTGATTATGTTTATTATCTTTAGACAATCAGTCGAATGGCCATATAAAGTACCAAGAAATAGATCAGAGTAGTTGAAGAATAGATGAGAATAACATGAAAGAAAGAGATTTTATAAGAGAGAGTACTTTAGAGGAGAGTTTCTGCACTATCCAGAAATATACAGTGGTCATGCATGTAAAACATTCGATAGTAACAATTGCAACAGCACACGCATGGTACTGGCAATTTGGTAGAAGTCGCGTCCCTCACCCTGGTCGTAATAAGATCGCGGTTAGGGTATTGGTCGCGACAATCAGAAGAGGTCGTGGTCCGTCTGTTGGTCGCAACAGTGTCGCGGTCCTCATCCCGGTCGCGATATCAGAGAGGCATCTAAGGTTGTTTGGATCTTGCCGAAAAAGTCCAACACGATCCCTAATAGTGTATAGGAGTTGTGGGTACAACCAGCTCGTCGACCATGATGTAAGCCATAGCTAAGGAGTCTTACAGAGGTTCTGAACAAAGATTTATTAGTCCGGCAGGAGTCGTATCCGACGAAGAGTTTATCCAAGTCAAGAGAAGTGTGTGTAGAAACATTACTCGTCTTGCCTTGAGTGCTCGAAGGCAGAGAAACATCGGTAATAGTATCCAAAACGAACGATAGAAAACGTAAACAAGGTTTAATAAAAGGGAGCTTATGTGATTAATTCCAATAATATACCAGATACATTATGGCTTATGAGTATTGTCAAGTCTAAGATGTATGAATTTCCGTATGTGCATGTGATAGAAATCATGGATCGAAAAGATCAAGTGCATGGCTTTTAATAGAATAACTTCATATTCATGATTAATTGACCTCTTTTACTGCGTTTCAGTTTTAACAAGAAGTATATACACAGTTATAGAACAAGAACCAAATAGAACTAGGGTTTGTGTGCAAATTTCCAGAAGGCGACATACCCCTATAAGGATTGCGACGGGGTACATCATGAATGCGACAAACCCTGTAAAGGATCGCGACAAGGTCACTGGGAACAGATAGGCAGATAGCGACGTAGTATCCTGTCGCGTCCATAATTCGACGGAGGTCTCTGTCATGACCTGTTTGAGAAGGCGACCTATCGGGTCGTCACGACCTCAGAGTTCCTGCTTGAGCCCAGAAAGGAAATAACCCTCCTTGGATTGCGGTCCACTCTTCCAAGGGTTTGACACAAGGATTTTAAAACCATGAAATTTTAACGAATACTTGATGAAAAATCATGAAACCAGTTTTAAACAAAATTAGACTTGCACAAGATTAAACCATAAGGAGTAATTAAACTTTTATCATTAAATCAACATGCTATGATCATGTTCTTTCACGATGAACCATAAATATGACGCAATGATGAAGAAATATTTAATTCGTAAAGGTTACTTGATAGAAATTGGGGAAAATCATATTAACGTGATGCAGACATCATGAAGTATTTACAGAAAAAGTTTCAGGGCACGAGATCAACTATAAACAAGGATTTGAGACAAACATGATAAGTCGAGTGCATGTTCATGACCGAACTTTGGACATGAAATTAGCAAGAATTGCATGATAACAATTGGGGAAAACATATGGCTTTTGTTTTTGAGATCAAGAACAACCCATAAACGAATTTAATTTAATTTTTACTTTTGAGACTGCCTACCTTTAGACGATGTGAACTCCTAGGGCTTTGAACTCGAAGAATGCTTGAAGAACACCTTGCCAGCCTTCTCCTCCTCGAATCTCCCCTCCAATGGCCTATCCTCCTTATTCTTCAAGTCTCAGAAGATTAATATGGTCGGCCATGGGTGAGATTGAGGTGTATTTATAGATCTAGGGTTAAAATCTTTTTAGAACTCTAACTCTCCCTCAATTACGAGTTTTCTACAGTTATCCTAATTTCTTCGTATATAATCTCGGTTTTAGATTAGGATAGGGCCAAATTTTGTGATTATTAGGTTAGGCTAGGGTTGAGACTCTTAATTAGATAATTACATGAGTTATGAAGGGATTTACTTGCCCTTTTTAATTTGTTAATCATATAGTTACAAATTTTGACCTATTTATCTCTAATCCATCATTTGGTCTTTTGTTTTTTTTTTGGCCCATAACTCATGTTTGGACTCATATACTTAATTTACTTAATGGATTTTAATTTATTCACTTTTCTTTATGGTTTTAATTGATTTATTTACTGTTAAATAGCGGGTTGTTACATCCTCCCCCTCTTAAAAGAATTTGATCCCTAAATTCATATGATCATAACAAGGAGATTGTCTTACCAAATAAGTTGGGGTAGTTTCGTTCGTCTCATTGTTGATTCCGGTTCCCATGTGGCTTCTTCTATTGCATGATTATTCCATAGAATTTTTACCACGGGTGTAGACTGGTTCCTGAGTTCTTGCAATTTCCTATCCAATATCTTGATTGACTTTTCTTCATATGTCATATCTTTGTTCAATATCAAATCTTCTTGGCGTATAATATGAGTAGGATCGTACACGTACTTCGTGAGCATAGAGACATGGACCAGTCGATATACGGGCTTCACCAACTCTTGCGAGCACTTTGAAAGGGCCAATAAATTTTGGACTTAGCTTTCCATTGACTCCGAATCTTTGAATTCTACGGTAGGAGATACCTTTAAGAGTACATGATCTCCTACTTGAAATTCTAGATCTCTCATTCTCTTGTCGGCATAGCTCTTTTGTCTGGATTGAGCGATGTTGAGCTGATCTCGAATAACTTGAATGTCTTTGGTTGTAGCTTGTACCATGTTTGGACCTAACCATTGTTGTTCACCAACTTTATTCTCGCACACTAGTAATCTACAACTTTTTCCATACAGTGCTTCAAATAGAGCCATCTTTATGCTCGCCTGATAGCTATTGTTGTAGGCGAATTCTATTAGAGACAATTACTCATTCCAGAGTCTTCAAAATCTATTGTGCAAGCTCTTAACATGTCTTCCACAATTTGATTTGTCCTCTCAGTCTGTCCGTCTGTTTGCAGATGGAAAGCAGTACTAAAATTGAGTTTAGTACCGAGTGTTGTTTGAAGTCCTTTCAAAAAATGAGAGGTAAACCTTGGGTCACAATCTGAGACTATGGATGATGGAACTCCCGCAGTCTCACTATCTTTTTACATAAAGAGCGGCTAACATGTCCACTGTCCACTTACTTTTGATTGGTAGAAAGTGTGTAGACTTAGTTAGTCGATCAACGATAACCCATATGGCGTCGAGTCTACCACGAGTCCTGGGTAAACCCATGATGAAGTCTATGCCAATGCTTTCCCACTTCCACTCTGAGATCTCCAGAGGTCTGAGTACATCTGCAGGACACCGTTGTTCTACCTTCACTTGTTGGCAAGTAAGACAATGTGCAGCATGCTCAGCTACTTCTTGCTTCATATTTGGCCACTAGAATGTTCTTTTCATGTCTTGATACATCTTGGTAGCACCAGGATAGATTGCGTATTTGATCTTATGAGCTTCATCCATTAGTTTCTTTTTAAGATCTTCAGTGTCAGGTACACATGTTCTTCCCTGAAATACTAGTCTTCCATCCTTGGTCATACCAAAGTCTGATTTTTCTGCTAGAGTCTCCTTGACACGAACTAAAAATGGGTCGTCGTCTTGCTGAGCTTTGATCTCCACAAGCATGTCAGATTGAATCTTGATATTGGCAACCAAGACACGATCACTTCTCCGTTCAATATTCAAGTCTAATCTTGCGAATTGTTCTAACAGTTGCATCTCGCCAAGAACTAGACTAGATAGAGATGTTATAGGCTTTCTGCTAAGAGCGTCAGCCACAACATTACCTTTGTCTGGATGGTATTGGATGTTGAAGTCAAAGTCCTTGAGATATTCTAGTCATCTTCTTTGTTTCATGTTGAGCTCCTTTTGGGAGAATAGGTACTTTAAGTTTTTGTGATCTGCAGTGAATTGCTCACCATATAGATAATGTCTCTAGATCTTTAATGCAAAGACTAGAACAACCAACTCTAGATCATGTACGGGATAGTTGACCTCATGCGTCTTTAATTGTCTTGAAGAATAGGCTATGACTTTCTCTTTCTGCATAAGTACGCAGCCTAAACCAATTCCTAAAGCAACAGTGTAGACAGAGAAACTTTCTCCCTCCGTAGGAAGAGCGAGAATTGGCGCAGATGTTAAACATTCTTTTAATGTTTGGAAGCTTTTCTCGCACTCCTTGCTCCAGACATAAGGATTCTCTTTTCGAGTAAGTCAAGTGAGGGGCACAACAATCTTGGAGAAGTCTTTTATGAATTGCATGTAATAGCCAGCCAGTCCCAAAATACTTCTGATCTCTGTGACATTGATCGATCTCTCCCAGTTAAGTTCAACTTCATCTTTAGAGGGATCAACAACTATACCTTCTTTAGAGATGACATGGCCCAAGGACACTTCTTCTAGCCAGAACTCGCGCTTGCTTAATTTAGCATAAAGTTGATTGTCGCATAAGATTTGCAGAGCTATTTTCAGATGTTCTTCATGTTCTTCTTTGGTCTTAGAAGATATAAGAATATCATCAACGAAGACGATCACGAACTTATCTAGATATGGCCGGTATATGCTGTTCATAAGTTGCATGAAAGCTGCAGAAGCATTGGTTAGACCAAAAGACATAAAGATGAATTCATAATGTCCATACCTGCTTCTGAAGGCCGTTTTGTAGATGTCATCGTCTCTGATTCTCATTTGATGATAGCCAGATCTAAGATCAATCTTGGAGAAGTATTGAGCTCCAAATATTTGGTCAAAGAGTTCATCGACTCAAGGCAGTGGGTACTTGTTCTTGATAGTCAATTGATTCAATTGCCTGTAGTTGATGCATAATTTCATAGATCTATCCTTCTTCTTGACAAATAGAACAGGTGCTCCCCATGGGGAAGTACTTGGTCTAATGAAGCTTTTTTCTAATAATTCCATCAGTTGTGCTTTTAGTTCTTTTAACTCGGCAGGTGACATTCTATATGGTTGACGTGACACCGGTGCAGCTTTAGGAATCAAGTCGATAGAAAAATTAACATCTCGTTCAGGAAGAATTCCTGACAGCTCATCGGGGAAGACGTCAAGGTAGTCCTAGACTATGTGTATGTCTTCTATCTTGGACCCTTTCTTTTCAACCACTACGGCCGCAAGGAAAGCAACACAACCTTTCCTTATCATGTTGTGAGCTTGCATGGCAGAGACTGGAGACATTCGTCTCTTATGTCTAAGTCCAGTGAATGATATCTTGGGGAATTCACTAAATGTAACCTTCCATTTTCTACAGTCGGTGCTAGCCCCATAAGTGGATAGCCAGTCGGCTTCCCAAAATCACATCATAGCCTTCTATGGGCATACACACTAGGTTGGCTGTTAGATTGAGTTCTCCGATCATCCCATCGACTAATGGAAAGTATTTGTTCAGTTTTGCTCTCTCCCAGTATTGTGGTGACAGGGAATTCAAAACCCATAGATGCAAGTTTAACAGATAGAGTATCAACAAAGTTTTGAGATATGAACGAATGTGTAGCGCCAGTGTCAAACAAAACAAATGCTGATTGAAGAAAACGGGTAATGTACCTTCTACCAATCCTCCATCTTCAGTGGTTTCTTTTTCATGCAGAGCTTGTAGTCTGCCTTGCTTCTTCGACATATTGGTTCGCTTCTCATTTCTTTAAGCAACGAACATTCTGGGATGTGATGCTCGCGGCTTCCTAGGTGTAGACATGTCCAACCTTCCTCCAGCATTCGTCGGCGGTATGATCAGGATTGTCACCTTTAGCCGGAATAGAGGGAACATTGACCTTCGACTTCCTTTCTTGACTTGGCCCTTCAATGACATTGAATGACCGCTTCTTGCCATTGGTTGGCTAGGTACGGGAAGAGCTAGGTGTTTGCTTCTTCTTTATAATTCTCTCTTTGATGCGATCATTAAAGTCGGTAGCATCTTCAAGGAGTTGAGCATTCTTGACCATCTCGGCATATGTTTGGATGTCAAGAGGTGCCGGTTGTGTTATATATTGAGGCTTGAGGCCGTTGAGGAAACACCTAGCTTTCATCTTCTCAGTCTTAATAAGATGATTGGCGTAGCATGCCAGCCTAGAGAACTGAACCTCATATTCAGCCACAAAGAGGATTCTTTATTTCAGAGCTGCAGAATTACACGTTCAGAGAAATACTTGGTGTTGAATGCTTCCTTGAATTCGTTCCAAGTAAATCGACTATTAGCTCTGGTCGCTTCCATAGACTCCCACCAGGCGTGAGCGTCTCTTTCCAGTTGGAATGTAGCCAACATCATCTTATCACTATCCGCGTATTGTATAACGCGGAAGATGCGCTCAATCTCCTTAAGCCAGTGTTTAGCTTCATCGGGATCAGTAGTACCACCAAAATGAGGTAGGTTCCTATTTCTAAAGTTCTGGTGTAATTCCCCAGCTCCACAGTTTTCGCCACCTTGCGCAGCTTGTAGCAGGGCACGTGTTAGATCTTGGATTGTTTGTTGCATGTCGCGTAATTGTGCGCACTCAGCAACCATTGCAATTTCTTAAGTTCTTTCAAAATTAAATTTGACATAAGATATTAAAGTGGCAATCTTAACCATGGTTCTACTCAATTCTCACATTGGTATGATGGTTAACAAGTAGTCAAGACAGTTCATCCTAGAACATCCTAGAAGACATCCTAGGCTTTGATACCAGAAAATTGTCACGCCCTGACGCGGAATATCGGAACACGAGGCAGTTGCAAGTAAGCGAGTATAGAGCGTATAATAGACATCAACACATTGGACTATTAAATAATACTAAAGCAAATGTTATTTCATTAAACATTTCACTAATGTCTATTACAACCACTACTTAAGAGCCATTACGTAGGACCCAATTGACATCACTACAACTGAAGAAAATGTAAAATACTAAGCTAAGACTTTTAGGAACACGCTAGTACGCCAGGGCACTCTTGAATTACTTCTGGTCATCCCTTCCTCGTGAATGTAGGTATCCTCATCAGTCTCACCTGAGAACACATATCAAATAACGTAGGGTGAGCGATAATATCCAGTAGGACTTAAATCTCATGGTCAGACATGCTTTAGGGGATCAAGATATTTAAAGAGCAGAGTAACTAATGATAGAGAGAATCAAGTAATGTCGAGAGAGTAATAACACAATAACATGATATAGCTAGCACATGGTTCAAATATAACACAAAGAACAAGATGACCATAGCACGAATAGCACAACATAGTACATGATAGCACATAGCACAACGAGTCGAGTATAGTATAGCGCTTTGTTTGTCATTTGATAGTCGAGATAGATAGCACTTGTAATGGTTCACGCTGTTCAAACCCGTTAACCCAATAATGAGCCTTACACAACACCGTCTCCCGCGATCGGGCCGAAGCCTCTCAAGGGATATCAATCACATATGTCCGTGAAAATATAAAAGAAATACATAAAGGCACATATAAGATACATTGCTCATACATGTCCACATGAAATGTACATACCAAGTTCCATATATAGTACAACAGTCCGGGACAAACCCCCAAGGCTCCACAAGTAAGAACTTTACTCTGCTGATGGCGAGGGCCTGACTCCACTACGGCGCTGACCGGAACTAGAGGAGGGTCGTGAATCCTCCTGCTCTCCCTCACCTGGAAGAAAAAGGGGTGAGCCTCACAAGTCATTTGCTCAGTAGGGTAACTCCCCCAAAGTCGAGTAACACAATTTATATCAAAGCTATAAATCATGAAACAGTTGTAACCATCTAAACATGATACTACAGCTGTAAGTAAATAAACGGCAACACACGTAAAAGTGTACAAGCTGAAGGAAGGGTACGCCGAACACGAGTTACGAGAACTGGTTCGCGACACCAACCACAGACTCGGACAAACTACATAAGTACACCTCTCAGCCTCGCAGCCACGGACGAAAGGTCCATCTGCCGCTCGACCTCAACAAGATTAGAACCGTGGAGACTAACCACAACACACCTACAAGCTACATAACTGCAGGTCCAAGCCTGACACCTTTAGGGGCTCCGGCCGAGAACCCTAAAGTGAGGCATTGGAACAGGACTAGCTGAGAACCAGTACGTCTACTGGTGTCCGTCCCTCAACCAAGAGCGCGCTACAAACGACCGCACACCCACAAACACGAGCCGTTGTCCCCTGTTGTCTTTCCCTCAACCGGACGTACACCTCAAACACATGAGTGAGGGTGTCCAGGAAGACGACACAAACCTCGACGGTACTCCCGTACCGGGACAATCCCTAAGCACCCGGTGCTAGGGTAACCGACTGGAGAGGTAACTACGGAAGGCGTGACACCCAACTTGCTATACACACAATTCCACGTAAAACACCTCATTACCAATCACGGTATGAGTCCACACAACCTATACAGACTCTACATTACCTTGGTAACATAGCCCAAGCAACGTGGAACAAAAACCGGACAAACTGGCCACAGAACAATAGAGCTCGGGTGGCCTCATATTGAAACGCGTCCACTACAGACGCCGCCATTATACTTTAAACCTCGTTGGACATAAAGGACGCGACCTATCATTGAATCGCGTCGGCCATGGGCGACGCGTTCACATGAACGCGTCCGCTGTGTTGGACGCCTTTCAGACTCCATGAACACAACATGTATTTTTATTCTGCAAACCACAACACAGGGCCATACAAGCGTACTACACAGAAGATAACTACTCAAAGAAAGTGCTATGCATGCTCTCTATCATGCTTAACCATTCCACCCAACATGCTTTAACCATTTACCACAATTAAGCCCTCGTTTTCTAATCACACCTCCACACACAAGAGGAAATAGGGTAAAAGTCTCCTACCCACGAAGAAGGCACAATTCCAACGTCACCAGAGGATTCCTTGCGCTCCGAAGCTCGTCCTCGCGCCAGAATTACGCCAATCAGACTTCAAACGCACCAAAAACGCCCATAATCACCTTCACAGTCGCAGCAGCATGTTCCCTAGCTGAGCAGTGCAGTTGCACTGCTCGGCCAAGGGGAAGAAGCACATAACAACACAGGTCTAAATCGCGTCGCATCTGCCCGACGCGTTTAGAAACGCGTCCGACATTGCCGACGCAACTAAACCCCCGACGTTCTGCATGCGCCACGCGGCGCGCATGCAGCGACGACCACGTAACGGCGGTGCAAAATCGCGTCCCCTGAACGCGTCTAAGATCCAAATTGCGTCGAGGAAACCGGACGCGTTCACACATGAGAATCGCGTCGTCTGTATGCGACGCGTTATCAGTGAACACGAGAGAGCCTTCCTTGGGCTGAGATGCCCAGCCCTCCAGCCTCCCACCTATACAGAACAACCTGTAAAACACCTGTAGACCTCCATGGTCTACCAATGGGCCATACATTGGCCTCCGAACCCGGTAAATCTCGATCCGAACGTACCGGTTATTACATCACTTGAGTGTAATGCCAAACACTCTAGTCAATTAACTCATGCAGGCAAATAGCATTTTTGAGCACACCTCTCAGAACTTATATTGCCAGACATTGATTATGTTTATTATCTTTAGACAATCAGTCGAATGGCCATATAGAGTACGAAGAAATAGATGAGAGTAGTTGAAAGAAAGAGACTTGATAACTGAGAGTACTTTAGAGGAGAGTTTCTGCACTATCTAGAAACATATAGTGGTCATGCACGTAAAACGTCGTTAAGACGTTCAATAGTAACAGTTGCAACAACTCACACATGGTATTGGCAGTCTAGTAGAAGTCACGCCCCTCGCCCTGGTCGCAACAAGATCGCGGTCAGGGTATCGGTCGCGATAATCAAAAGAGGTCACGGTCCGTCTATAGGTCGCAACAGTGTCGCGGTCCTCATCCCGGTCACGATATCAGAGAGACATCTAAGGCTGTTTGGATCTTGCAGAAAAAGTCCAATACGATCCCTAATAGTGTATAGGAGTTGTGGGTACAACCAACTCATCGACCATGATGTAAGCCATAGCGAAGGAGTCTTATGGAGGTCCTGAACAAGGATTTACTAGTCCGGCAGGAGTTGTATCCGACAGAGAGTTTATCCAAGTCAAGAGAAGTGTGTATAGAAACATTGCTCATCTTGCCTTGAGTGCTCGAAGGCAGAGGAGCATTGGTAACAGTATCCAAAACGAACGATAGAAAACGTAAACAAGGTTTAATAAAAAGGAATTTATGTGATTAATTCCAATAATATAACAGATACATTATGGAATATCTTATGAGTATTGTCAAGTCTAAGATGTATGAATTGCCGTGTGTGCATGTAATAGAAATCATGGATCGAAAAGATCAAGTGCATGACTTTTAATAGAATAACTTCATGTTCATGATTAATTGACCTCTTTTACTGCGTTTCAGTCTTAACAAGAAGTATATACACATTTATAGAACAAGAACCAAATAGAACTAGGGTTTGTGTGCAAATTTCCAGAAGGCGACGTAACCCTGTAAGGATCGCGACGGGGTACATCATGAACGCGACAAACTGTGTAAAAGATCGCGATAGGGTCACTGGGAACAGACAGGCAGATAGGGATGCAGTACCCTGTCACGTTCAGTACGCGACAGAGGACTCTGCTGCGACCTGTTTGAGAAGGCGACCTATCGAGCCGTCGTGACCTCAGGGTTCCTGCTCGAGCCCAGAAAGGACATAACCCTCCTTGGATTGCAGTCTACTCTTCCAAGAGTTTGACACAGAGATTTTAAAACCATGAAATCTTAACAAATACTTGATGAAAAATCATAGAACCAGTTTCAAACGAAACTAGACTTGCAGAAGATTAAACTGTAAGGAGTAATTAGACTTTATCATGAAATCAACATGCTATGATCAGGTTCTTTCACGATGAACCACAAATATGACGTAGTGATGAAGAAATATTTAATTCGAAAAAGTTACTTGATAGAAATTTGGGAAAATCATATTAACATGACACAAACATCATGAAGTATCTACAGAAAACGTTTCAGGGCACGAGATCAAGTATAAACAAGGATTTGAGATGAACATGATAAGTCGAGTGCATGTTCATGACAAAACTTTGGACATGAAATTAGCAAGAATTGCATAATAACAATTGGGGAAAATATAGGGCTTTTGTTCATGAGATCAAGAACAACATATAAACGAATTTAATTTAATTTTTGCTTGTGAGATTGCTTACCTTTAGACAATGTGAACTCCTAGGGCTTTGAGCGCGAAGAACGCTTGAAGAACACCTTGCAAGTCTTCTCCTCCTCGAATCTCCCCTCCAATGGCCTATCCTCCTCGTTCTTCAAGTCTCAGAAGATTAATAGGGTCGGCCATGGGCGAGATTGAGGTGTATCTATAGATTTAGGGTTAAAAATCCTTTTAGAACTCTAACTCTCCCTCAATTATGAGTTTTGTATAGTTATCGTAATTTCTTCTTATCTAATCTTGGTTTTAGATTAGGATCGGGCCAGATTTTGTGGCTATTGGGTTAGGCTAGGGTTGAGACTCTTAATTTGATAATCACATGAGTTGTAAAGGGATTTACTTGCCCTTTTTAATTTGTTAATAGTTTAGTTACGAATTCTGACCTATTTATCTCTAATCCATCATTTGGTCTCTTAATTTTTTTGGCCCAATAACTCATGTATGGGCTCATATACTTAATTTACTTAATGGGTTTTAAAATATTCACTTTTCTTTACGATTTTAATTGATTTATTTATTGTTAAATAACGGGTTGCTACAAAATCCATATTGCACACCCCCATCTGAGCAAATAGCATAAGCTGATTTAACTGAGAAAGGGTCTTTCTTCCCCCATCTCTAGATCCAAGCATCCTCCTCATTCTGTGGGGGAAAGGGTAGGAGCAAGCAAAGCAGGCTCTAGAGCTGCTCCACCTCCTCATGATCAAAGTCAGCCTCCTAGGTCGAAAGTCTGTGTCACAGAGTCACAAGGGGCCACCGAAATAGCTCAAAGGCAAGGGAACAAGGACTTCAAAGAGAACTCACCACACCATCTCTCCTTCCAGAAGAGGCACTTATGACCATCTCCCAACTTCACTTGGACCCCAGTAGTAATTAGGTCCCTGCAAGAGGAGATATCCCACCGAAGAATGATCATGTTATTAAATATTTCTACTATGTTATTAACATTTTGAAAAGTAAAAATACAGATGTTCTGAGTGATGTTTTCATGATTATGTTATTTAATTTTTATGATGTTATTAAATTTTTTTTAAAAATGATGTCCTTAATTATGTTTTAATAAATATTGTTATTATATCAACATTGTTGCTGAAAAATTCTGTTGAAATGTTTTTTTTTTTTGAAAAGTGGACGATACCACTGAATATATTAATAAAATAAGAATATACAAGAAAGGGGAAAGCAGCCCAAAAAACCCCTTTACAACAAAAACTTACACAAAGCCAAAAGGCACCCTAACTTTGCAACCTCAAAAAGAACGAGGAGTTCTCTCCTTTGCATAAAAATCTTAGCCCAAAATATCAATTTATCTTTCAAAAATGAAAAGAAACAATCTTCTGATCTAGATTCCCTCCTAAACACTCTATTGTTTCTTTCTGTCCACAAAGCCCACAGTGTAGCATGCAGAATGAGCCACCAAAAAGCCTGGTCCTCCTTGCTGGTCTTTGTTCCCTTCCACAAAATGATGAGCTGCTGAACCTTCCCACAGTGCTGAAGAGAAGTATTAATTTTATGACCCAGCCTGTCCCAAATTCCCCTAGCAAACAAACAGCCAACAAATAAATGATCCACGTTTTCCATTTCATCCCCACAAAGCGGACAGCTCGGATCTATACCGGTAAGAAAATGCTGCAGCTTATCATGAGTCGGAATTCTTCTATGCAAAATCCTCCAGACCAACACCCTAACCTTTAGGGGACTGTGGTACGCTAAATGATTTTGGCATGAGGGGGAGCGTGCTCCCCCTTCTATCAAAAGATTGTATGCTGATTTAACAGAGAAACTTCCATTCTTACCCGGAAATCCTGTTAATTGCTGCTAATTCCTGCTGAAATCCTCTTAGTTCCCATTAATTCCTGCTGAAATGCTGCTGAAAGCCTGAAATCCTGTTAACTCTAGCTAATTCCTGCTGAAATTTTGTTAATTCCCATCATGCTAAAGTTTTTATTATGTTATTAAAAAACTTAAAGCAGAAATGATCATTTTGGTAGCAGAAATGATCATTTTGGTGTCATTTATGATGTATATGTGTGTGTATATATTATGCATCCCAATATCTCAAGATTTGATCTGCTGAGATTTTACTAAGATCTCTTCGACCCTTCCAAGACGAATCCGAGATCCAATATGGCAAACCTTGCTTGCAAGTACTAGACCACCAATATAAAGATCTGGTTACCCCTCCCAAACTAGCTATCCCCCATATGAAAAGCCCAATGCAAAGTTGTGAAATACTCTTTCCCCTGCTTCCCCCCTTCTCCCCTTCGCCTCCCCATTATGCCTTTGCTCAGCGAAGAGACTTAGGAGGCAGCCTCCCCGTCATACGTCTGCTTCCACAAAAAGAAAAGATCCTCCTCATACCCTATTGTCCCTCTGTTGGCATTGACATTCTCCTTCATTGTGGCCAGGACAAGCTCCTCCTCCTCCAGTGCCTGCTGGCTGCTGGCATTGACAATCTCCCCCATCGCTGAAGGGAGGAGCTCCTCCTCCCTCTAGCACTTGTTAGCCGCTGGTCTATCACCACACTGCCACCTCCTCAACCCCTCTCTCTAGCCCACAGTCAGCGGCCACCTGAGCATGGCCTCAGGCCTCTCAGCAGGCTGGGGGGTGCTTTGGCACTGTTTTCTCAGATAGAGGGAGGGTGGGTTGGGGGACTGACCTGTGAGAGAGGGGTATCTTAGTCATTATAATAAATATAAAAGAATCTCGACAGAATATTCATTTTCTTTAACTTATTTAAGAGTGACATTATTGACAATATTTTAATAGAGATGGCATATATGTCATTTTTAATGTAAGAGTGGTTTTGGTTTATGATGCTCATCTCTTTAGATATGAGATGTAATTCT
Organism: Colocasia esculenta; assembly: GCA_014218235.1. Classification (NCBI taxonomy): domain Eukaryota; kingdom Viridiplantae; phylum Streptophyta; class Magnoliopsida; order Alismatales; family Araceae; genus Colocasia; species Colocasia esculenta. The sequence goes on from CM024761.1 coordinate 58,953,455, forward strand.
CAACATTATCAATTAGCAGGCGGCATGCATAAGAAATTATAAAAAATTCCTAAAAAAACAACCGACTTGAACTTGAGGCGCCCAACTCACTGCCTAGTCAGTTTGACTAGTCACTGAAGGTGTCATTTGTTTGGACCGCCTAGTCCTTTTTAAAACAATGATGCAGATGGTTTCTTGTGATGGTCTGGGTGAGATTTCTGGTCCATGAGGAAGAAATAGTTACATTCTCTATGAATGATGAACTGGAAAGGTGGGCGATAGAGAATTGTGGGGCACTACTAACAAAGCCAACCTTTTCTGCAAGGCTGCTGACATAGTAAGAGGTTTCAAAGCTATACATTGTAGTAGAAATACATTCTATTAGCCCAGTCACAAACCACCAGCTGCACATGTTTGTCCCCGGTTGACATATTCTGCCGGCATAGAATAACTGCCGATGTTCTTGCCTGTTTTGAACTTCCGAAATCATAGAATCTCCCTCAAATGAAGGATGACCAGAAGTTGTGTGATCCCAAGAGATGCCGAGGATCTTGCCAAATAGTTTCCTGCTTTAGAATTTGATAGATCCTTCCCAAAACAGAACCCAACTTTTAAGAAGGATGCTGTCGTGGGGGAAATTGGATAGTTTCCAAATTAATGCCGGCTTTTGATTTGGATTGCTTCTTTCCCTCTAAGTTGTTACATCACATGTCTTCCCAGAAGCATCCCACAAATGTGAAAATGGGCCCCCCATTAGAATGTGAAACCCTAGATTTCACATGAGTTTGTGGTGGCACATGCATTTATATATAAGTATGTTCTGCAGAAGACCTATCACTCAGCCTGTCCTGAATTAACTCAGAAGTTAACTCAGTGAGTGCTGTCTTCCCACCCGACTGAGCCAACCCGTTGTTCTTTCCCAGCTCATTGCCATGGTTTGTCTCTAGAGAAGATGTAAGTGTTATTATTGCTCAGCTTCATCCGTACAAGGCAGAATCGGTCGATCTAGGTTGGGATTGGCCAATTGAGCTTGGGATTGCCAGGTGGTATTCTGAGCCCGAGGGAGTAAGGGTTGGGATTGAATTCCCGATGATCGGCTTAATTGGTCGATCTGATCTGGATTGGACTGCACTTGGAATTTGTCTATTCTTCAGCTTATTTGACTCAGCCTTCCATGACTTCATTAGCGCGATCATCATCAATATCATCTTTGTTAAAGGCTCAAACTCTTAACCCAAAACCTAGAGATTGAGTTGAGGAAATCCTCTACATATATAGAGGTGAAACTCCCATGGTTTCTAGTATGGGACTAAACCACAACACCTCCCCTCACATCGAACCAACCGATTTGGGGTGTAACATGGGTAGGGACAAGTGTCTACATACGGAGAGACAATTCAATGGGTAAATCCACTTTTTTATGTTAAAGCATGAACTCTAACCCAAAACCTAGACATTGGGTTGAGGGAATCCTCTACATATATAGAGGTGAAACTTTCATGGATTTCCAATATGGGTCTGAACCACAACCTTCTTCATTTCTAGCAACATCATTATCAAGAATAGCGACATTGTCTTGTTCATCTCTGCCATCTTGGTCAAGTGTGGAGAATCTGTTAGTGACAGATTATTCGTCTACTTTTTAAAGCTTGTCCACTAGCTCTATTGGTAGAGTTTTTCTTTTTCTAAACACTCTTAGTTACATGAGTGTTCCCCATCTTCCTTGAGACCACACTCTTGCTGTAAATGACCAAACCACTTACAGTTCAAGCACTTTGTTGGTTCCATTCATAAGCTACTTGGATATTGAGAGCCTTATCCCATTATTTGGGGTCGGCTACATGAATCCTTTCTGCCAAATATTTCTATCAAATGCTATATTCGTATTTTCGCACCATCTCATTTTAGGTGACCCTGCGCATTGATATCTTGGATTGAGTTATGGGAGTTCAATGCCAGCCTCAACTTGAACACAAACTCTTGCATTAACACAATCACTTACTCGATGCTGTGAGCGAATCCATGTACAATGGTTGACTCACCATACTGCTCAATTGGCTTAAACCTCTTATCATCCACCAACTCAGATGTAGATTATGAAAAGTGGTCTATATTCATAATGATGCCAAGCTCTCCTCCATATCCGGGGAAGAATTCCATCTTCAAAGTATTGAGAGGGTGTCCCTGAATGGACCACAATTCATCAAGGATACAACTCACATCATCCTCCAATTGGAAAACACACAAGAACAATCCGCATCTTCCAGTAACAATTCGCTATTACTCTTAGGTTTCCAGACATTGTGAAAATATGCACTCAGACCTTTGAGAGCTGGTTTCATACCTTATGATGTATCCCATAATAGAAAACTTCATGCATCTTTCAGTTCATGAACGTCTTCCTCAAATACTGAAATCTTCTTCTCTTTTCTATCCTGTGGCTCTATGAACTCCAACATGTTGGCGCTCTTGGCAGCCATCACAGAAAATAGTGAAGCCCAGGATCTTTACTGGGTAGATGCTCTAGAAGTCGGCCTAGAGGAGTGAATCCCTCTTGTAGGATATCAGCCCTAGAGAAAGAAGGTTGATATGGCAGTCGAGATTGTCTGGGGGGATACCTTGTAGGAGAGCATTTTGATGCTGTGGAGCTTCACCTGCCATATTCACATGACCTGTGGTGGGTGCATTACTAAATGTAATGTCCTCTTCTAACAGTCAGCTGGCATTTTAAGAAGATACCTACCCTGACCATATGAAAAGGAGATTGCTGTAACACAATATTCTGGAGGTAAAGATGGATTCCCCTGAAAATCCAGTCATTGCACTCTTGCCAAATACTCCAGCATACATGTGTAATATGAGGCCAGTAGTTGAGAGTTATTGCAAGAACCATAGGACCTGAAGTGTTGCAACATTGAGAAATGGTGCTGAAATTGATTGGGATGGAGGCCAACTGACCAAAGTTCTCCAAACTTCACTACTGAACAGGCAGGTTATCAACAAATGATCAAGAGTCTGAATATGAATTCCACAAACAAAACGCTACAAGGGGTGTACGAGTTATGCTTCCACTTATTTTGTATAATTTAGCAATATTGCGCTTCTAGATCAACTACTACATGAACTCCTGACCTTGATAGGTGATTTGACCTTTCAAACTGCTTCATAAGGAAGATAAGGTCAGTAAGATCCTTCTACATGCTGATAAAGAGGCTTAATGACGGGACTCTTCTCTCCAGTGTGCATGATCCTCTTGAGTGTTGTTTATATTAGCAGATTCCAGCACTGCAATAAGATCTAAATTCCATCTCTTCTTCTTTAAACCAATTGGTAGCTGAATGTATTTGAATTTAATTATGATGCAAATGTTTTTCCTCTTTCCTCAACCTGGGTGCTGTCATAGCATTGAACAAACGTTTGTATCCCCTGGGATCATTTTAACTAATTAGCGTTGTCTGTAGCTTCCCTCATCCACAGGTAACAATAATGATGAACCTGGATGGGCTCCTTTACAGGACAGTTATCTGCTTACAAGTTCTAAATTAAAAGATTGGGATAAGATGGAGGTAAGGGTTCATCCTTTTTGCCTTCAAAAAACAATTTCCTTTTTGCATATCGTTGTTTTTTTTACCTGCTATGGCTCCATGTCGAGCTTGGCATGCTGATTCCTTGGGGACATTTGTGAAATATATTTAGAATCCTTCAAATTGTGCTGGACAAGATATAATGCATTCTGAGAGTTCCTCTGACGAGGAATAGTTAAAGGCTAAGGTAAAGTGGCTCCTCTTTAAAAGTTTAATAATTATACAAGTATCTTAGAAATGTATTTGGTTTATAATGCATGCCTTTCATTTTATTCTTTATTGACTGTTTCATCCTATACATAAAAGTTTTGGATTCTCCGTCATCAGAAAAAGAAGTTGAGCTGATGTGCATTTTTGTTTTTCCATTATTTGCTTTTGGTAGTGCAGATGTGATTTCTTTCCCATTTTGGTTAGGTTTCTCCCTTGTCAACTCCATGAATCAGGGGCCTTAGATTCAAGGTTCGTAGTGTAAACATTGCTGGCTTAATGTTTAAGTTATCTATTTGATTCCTTAGAATTTAGTGTCTGATTATTTAGAATTAATGACTAAGACTAGTACTGGTCTTGGTAAGCTAATTTTTTTATATATTCCATGTTCCCTAATCATGCTATTACTTTGTCATCTTCAAGCTTGAAGCTCTGCTGCTAGTTTTTTTTCTTCTGAAAAGTGAATAGTACCACTGGATATAAAAGGTAAAAACTATACAAAAGGGGCTCCCCTGAAACAGAATGTGGCAGAACTAAGCCTGCCAAGGGAGCAAAGAAAAGACAACCATCACTCCCTTACAGCCCCATTAGTCACACTTAACACAATGTTTGTCATATCGGATCTCGGCTTCGTCTCGAGGGGGGGGGGGTGTCAAAGAGAAGAGATCTCAGGAGATCAGGATAACATAAAAGTGTGGATCACATAGGTTCACATGGATAATTTCTTAAGGAACATAGATAATTGCATACATTAGTACTGTCAGTAGAAAAGTGAGTCCTTTGGAGAAGTCACATGCAAATTTGACTCATTTCATCGGACTTTGAATTTTTAGTATTACATGTGATATATTTGAATTATGAAATTTTTAGTTTGGTTAATTATGAGGGATTAGAAAGTCGACATTTTGATGGAATCACTAAAATCACGATTTTCTTCTTAGATGGGAGAGTTGACTTTTTTTTTGTAAGAGATGATTTTTTTGATATTTTTATTAGATTCAAACAAGGGATACTTTCTTATTTACATGTAATATCTTAAGTAAATGAAACTACAAATTATAACATTTACTTAAATGATGTTCAGGTAAATAAGGGGATCCTGCCAAACCTGACTTAAGAGGATCTTGCCAACCCTAACTACTCATCTCGGCCTCCTCATTTCTCGGGAAGGAGCCGAGATCGAGAATTGAGATCTCGTGAATTCTCACGAGATTGCTTTCCATACTTAACAACCCCAAAACTAAAATCCCTCCATCTCGCTGAAATCCACCCACATGATACATCATCCAAAAAACAAAACCATGTAGGACAACTTGTTAATCTTCAAGACGTCTTCAGGCTTCACACGTGTCCAAGGCTTCTTTGAGCTTCATCGCTTCTCTCTTGACTATTGCTAGGGCTGTAAACGGAGAGGATACGGAGCAGATATGAATTTTCCGGTTCCGATCCGAATAGTTAATTGGATAATTCGTATCCGCTCCGAATACAATTCGAATACGGAGCGGATAATTTTTGGATTCGGAGCGGATACGGATATTATCCGCTTCGAAAATATAAGCTTAATAAAAGATATTAAGTGATCTAAAAATCATAAAAAAATCTGTAAAAATTTTAAAAAAGTACAAATATCAAAATATTCTCTAAACAAAAGATTAACAGTAAATATATTATATATTTATAATTATGTATGGATCATTAGATTTAAGATCTAATGGTCAAAAATAATTTCATTTCGGAGTGGATCTTAAACGGAGCGGATCACCTGTTTCCATATCCGCTTCGTTTATTATCCGTATCCGAAATCCGCTCCGCCGGATATTTGTTAAACGGATAATATCCGGATAATCGGATACGAATTCGTATCGGATCCGGATATTATCCGGATCCGTTTACAGCCCTAACTATTGCATCCCACTTTGCCTTTCTAGCGATATTCGCCATCCACCTACGCTTGAGCAAAAGGAGTGTGGACTTTAGACCTTTGTCCACGCCTTCGTCAGCCACACCAATCAACTTAGCTCTTTCACTCGCTTGAGACTTCATAAAACTCTTAACCTGAGCCAAGATATCTATAACTCCCTTAGATAAATTCCCATTATCCGCACTATTTGTTGCCTCCCCCTAAAAAGGTTCTTGAACCTGCACCTAGGCCACACTCAACTCTTTGGATATCGAGGGCGGGGCAAGAAGAGCTAGGGCCGATAGATGAGTGTCAAGTACCTCCTCCACGAACCCTCCTTCCCCAGTTGTCGAAGGGGCAAGTGAGCGGACAACAGTATCCCAAAATAATCCTCAAACATCAAGGAAAAGGGCAAAAAGATCCAGCCCACCCTCCTCCCCCCCAATGTGGAATCCGCTGCCTCCTTTCCCCACCCTCATAGACGGTAGATGGATGTCCATTGTTCTCACAGGCACCTTGCAAATCCTGGCTATCTAGCTGCACGTTAGACACCACAAGGTTCTCCGGAGATGATGCTAATGCCACAGTCGCTTTATGTTGCCCCCCCCCCCCCCCCCCCCCCCCATTTTCTCAATCGAGCCCTTCGCATACGTGCCAAGCACCTACCGCAGCGGGCCATCGCCTGAGGTCGATGAAGCTCCCCCTACTGCAGACATTTAGAGGGGAGAGACATCGGCGCCCTCACCGTTACCCCTCTCTGAGAAGACTGGCAAAACCTAAACCAGCGACCATGCCTTGAACCTCCACCTCCGGGGTCGTCCAGACCTCAATCGTCAGCTGTGGAGAGGATAGGCGATCACCATCACACTCTGCGGCCCAAGAGAACTTCGCAGGGGCAGCACGAGGCCCCAACATCTCGGCTTGCTTCATGTTCGCCGCCGGAGCGCTGGAAGACAGGTTGACCACTGCCGCCTTGGACGCCGTCAGAAGAAGTCGCTGCGGGGAGGCCTTGCTAGGGTTCCGTGGAATAAGTGACGAAGTCAAGCGGGGAAGACCATGTTTATTAGGCTTCAGAGGCTTGATACGCGACGACGAAATGGTCGTGGTTAAGTCATCGGGTCCCAAGATTGGCTCAGAAGGACCAATAATCTCGACTGATCTGCTCCGTCGAAGCAAGGTAGCCAGCTCGCTCCGTGGACCTTGCTAGACTAGAGCCGGTTCTCCCGACGACTCATCACCCTCGATCGGACCGCACCCCACCTTGGTGTTGGATCGAAGTGGAACTAAGATGTTCTAGAGGGGGGTGAATAGGATTTCATTGCACCTCTTTGCAGTGATTTGTAGGATCTGAAAATGCAAATAACTAAACATTAAAATAACGGTTAGAGGTTTGTAGTGTGTGAGAAAGATATAAGCAAGTAGAAGCAATCACATACAAGAGACAAATGATTTATTCTGGTTCGGATCTCCTCTATACAGGAGTCCTGCGTCCAGTCTTCAAACAACCTCTTAGAATTTTTCACTAGAACACCAAGCACACTTGGTCTTCCCTTCTCCGAGGGACATACAACACTTGCTCCCAAACAAGTCTTCCCTTCACATAGGGGTAACAACCCACCTACCCAAGTAGACCTTCCCTTCTGCAAATAGGGAAAACACACATACAAAGGTGTGGCTTAGAGAATGAGCAAGCACAGAGAGAGAGAGACCCATACTCTAAGTGGACTAACACTAATGGAGCCTTTGAAGCTTGTCCACACAGTGAAGAAAACTTGAGAGTTTGAAGACTTGAGCGCATAAACAAGAGAGATGGTTGCGTATTCTTTTGGTGTTCTTTATGTATGTGTCTCATCCCTTGTATTTCAAAGGCTTCGACTTCTTTATATAGAGCCTTCAGAGTCTTCTTCATTAGCTAACTGTTTGAACTTTTTTGACTATTTAAATATAGACATTTAATTGAGAGAGTCTTCTTGGAATGTAACATCTTTTTTCTTCTGTGTAACGATCAGCTAGTTTGCTAATAGAGGTTAACTTGCTTGCTTCTGTAGCGAGTTGCAATAAATACCTGTATGATACTTTGACTTTAAGATTGTAGAAGACAGTCCGCAGTGCGAGTCGGAGATTAGATAAAGTAAAGTTCGACTCATCATGCTTCTTCAGTAGTCGGAGTAAGCATCGACTCTTAGACACTAATAGTAGTCGGGGTTGATCTTCGACTTGTGAAGCCTGTCAACATTAATCAGAGTTAGACTTCGGCTTATGTTGAGAGTCGTCGTCAGTCCAAGAGAGACTTCGGCTTGAACACAAGCTTTGACTACCTTTGAGATTACGACTCATGAATAAGTCTGAGTGAGACTTCAACTAGAGAACAGAATGAAGCTAGTTGGAGTTAAACTTCGACTTGAGGGCAAACTTCGACTTGAGGGCAAGTCGCAGTTACACTTCAGCTAGTCATCAGTCCGATAAGACTTTGACTTACGTATAAATCTTTCATCAGTCAAAGTTAAACTTCGACGGTTGAGAAACTTATACAGTAGTCGATATAAGACTTGACTGGACCCAAGTCGGAGTTGGACTTCGACTTACATATAAATCTGTCGTCAGTCAGAGTTAGAGTTCGACTACTGAGAGACTTGTACTGTAGTTAGGGGTGTAAATGGAACCCGATAACCCGATATCTGACTCGATTTCGATAAAAATTATTGGTTTCGGAATTGAAAATTGATACCGATAGCTTATTGGAATCGGTATCGGATATTCCGATAAGCTATCGGAATCGAAATTGAAAAATAATCGGAATTGGTTATTCCGATAAATTATCCATAAAATTAAAAGAAAAAACTATGGTAAACACCTTACCTTATCGGAATTTCGGTTCCGGTAATGTTATCGGAATCGGAACGGAATCAGAATTAACCATTCCGATATTATCGGAATCGGAATCGGAACCATATTTCGGTTATCGGAATTGGAATCTGTGTTTCCGGTTCCGAACTCGACCCGTTTGCAGCCCTAACTGTAGTTGATGTAGGACTTCGACTCAAGTTATGACTTCAACTTTACAGAGATAGTAGGGCAAGTTGATCTTACACTTGGTCGATTTTCATACTTCTTGTGTCTTATCCAAAATTCCAAATATATACATAGTGTGTTTATTAACAAAATTTCTTTACGAAAACTTTCTTGAATATTGATATTCTAATAGATTTTGTTACTTATATAGGATTTTGACATTTTATATATGATTTTTTTATTTCATATAGCATTTTGTCATTTAGAGAGCGTTTTGTCATCATCAAAATATTGTATAAGTAGAAATTCATGTTGACTACTTAAACAAGAATGCACATGTGCTCAACAATTCTCTCCTTTTTTATTGATGACAAAATCGTAAACAGGATAATGTATGAAAAATAACGCTTAAAAGTGAAAGTGCATAAGATCACATATATGTATTATGCAGGTGTACAATTACTTTTTTTTTTCTTGTCTCCCCCTTAATTTATCTTATCTCCCTCTTATTAAATCCTCCCCCTAAGTAAAATTTTTGTTTGTATGATTATTCCCCCAAATCTTGTTTGCGATTTTGTCATCAATAAATATCTTGGTCGATTTTCATACTACCTGTGTCTTATCCAAATATATATACATAATGTGTTTATTAACAAGATTTTTTTACGAAAACTTTCTCGAATATTGATATTTTAATAGATTTTGTTACTTATATAGGATTTTGACATTTTATATATGATCTTGTTATTTCATATAGCATTTTGTCATTTAGAGAGCATTTTGTCATCATCAAAATATTGTATAAGTAGAAACTCATGTTGACTACTTAAACAAGATGCACATGTACTCAACAATTCTCTCCTTTTTTATTGATGCGAAAATCTCAAACAGGATAATGTATGAAAAATAACGCTTAAAAGTGAAAGTGCATAAGATCACATATATGTATTATGCAGGTGTACAATTACTTTTTTTTTCTCTGTCTCCCTCTTAATTTATTTTATCTCCCCCTTATTAAATCCTCCCCCTAAGTAAATTTTTTTGTTTGTTTTATTATTTCCCCAAACCTTCTCAAAGTTTCTCAAATAATCTTCTCCCTTTTTTTGTCATCAACAGAAAAGGAATATGAGAACATCAAAGCAGATAACAAGGTAGAGGAATAAAAGATAAGCAAAGACAGATAATTAACAAGTATAAGGAGAGAGTAATAATTGTTTATGAGGAGCTAGGAAGAGAAAGGTCTTTGGTGATTTGATTAAAGAATGACTGGAGAGGATCCCAGAACTTCCTTTCTTTTAAATGGAAGTTGTTGTCGAAGAGGAAGTTGTCGATGTTGTATGAGGGACTAAACGTTGGTAGTTTTTTGTAAGATTTGATGTGCTTGTGATGATACCAACCAAGGTTTGCTGCATCGCCGATTCAGATCAAATTGAGTTTTCCCTAATTCGAGGCAACCAAATCGATTCGCTTAGATGCAGATATATATATATATATATATATATATATATATTATATAACCCATGTGAAACATCTTATTGACCTGAACATCATTTAAGTAAATGTTAGTATTTGTAGTTTCATTTACTTAAGGTATTACATGTAAATAAGGAAGTATCCCTCATTTGAATCCAATAAAATATCAAAAATCATCTCTTACCATAAAAGTCAACTCTCCCATCGAAGAAGAAAATCACGATTTTGGTAATTTCATCAAAATACTGTCTTTCTAATCCCTCATAATTTGATCTATCTAAAATTTTTATAATTCAAATAAACTCAATAGAACACTAAAAATTAAAAGTTTAGTGAAAAAAGTCAAATATGCATATGACTTCTTCAAATGAGTTACTCTCCTACTGCCAGCAACTAAGTCCTAGTCAGTAGGAGAGTGGCTCCCTTGGAGGTATTTTCTTATTTACATGTAATATCTTAAGTAAATGAAACTACAAATACTAACGTTTATTAAATTATGTTCAAGTAAATAAGGTGTTATACGTATACAAAGAGAATCGGGTATATATGTGTCATACATACATACATATAATACATATATATACATTTCCATGTCACAATATAATTATATATGTATGTATATACGTATATATATGTGTGCCCGCACTGACGTATTAGGGAATCAGATTCTCCTTGATCCACCACGATTCGCCCGAATCGGATCGATTCGATCTGATTCGGCAAACCATGATACCAACTGAGTTTGTCATGATATTCGTCAGAATCCATGGTATGGATCAATGGAACAAACTTTCTGTGAACTGCTTTCTTCAGAAATTCATATATGAGTTACTCTCCTACTGACAGCACTAAGTCCTAGTCAGTAGGAGAGTGGCTCCCTTGGAGGTATTTTTCTTATTTACATGTAATATCTTAAGTAAATGAAACTACAAATACTAACGTTTATTAAATTATGTTCAAGTAAATAAGGTGTTATACGTATACAAAGAGAATCGGGTATATTGTGTCATACATACATACATATAACATATATATACATTTCCATGTCACAATATAATTTATATGTATGTATATACGTATATATATGTGTGCCCGCACTGACGTATTAGGGAATCAGATTCTCCTTGATCCACCACGATTCGCCCGAATCGGATCGATTCGATCTGATTCGGCAAACCATGATACCAACTGAGTTTGTCATGATATTCGTCAGAATCCATGGTATGGATCAATGGAACAAACTTTCTGTGAACTGCTTTCTTCAGAAATTCATATGTAGTGATGTTCTAATGTAATCCTTTGGAATATGTTTGTGCTTTGGCCTTATAGTAAACTCCATATCTTTTGATCCATTTCAGCTCGATTGACTTGCTGAGGGCATCATACTCTTTTCGCATAAGTTTATATGGAGTAAGCTTGGCTTTCTTGCATTCCTTGGCCACTGACAGATATCTCTAGATCCACTACTTTTCTGTAAACCTTTCGGACTCAGCAAAACAATCTTGAAATTGTTTGAGAAAATGTTGGGACTTGGCAATTTGTAGCAGGGCAAATCGATAAAAAGTTAGGTGTTGCCCATGCTTTACTTGATATCTTACTGCCAGTCGGATATATCTATCGAACATGGTCCTGGCAAAAATTACTTCTGAGTGCTATAACCCCTAGAAGACTTGGGTACAATTTAGAAGGTAGCCCAACTATCATCTTGGGAGTGATAGCTCTCTGCCCAGTGATTATCATGAACCATTTACCTATGCTTACATCAGACATCTTTAGCTTGAATCTTTCAGCATTGAATTCTTTCATTCTTCTGAAAGTATCCTAGTACTTCTTGAGAAATTTACTAAAAAGATCATAAAAATTGAGATCTAGATTGCTCTTGACACAGATTGGAGCACTTCTTTTCGTATTGGCCTCTCTGTACTTAGTGGCTTCAGTTGGATGGGCTCTCAGAAATTCTTCGGTTGTCATACAGAGGCTATTGTCAATGATGGTATTGATTGTGTCCACTGGAATTTCCTTTGTTCTTACCAGGATTGGTATCCATTCTTCAAACTTATAGTCAGACATATTGTGAATTTCTAAAAATACTTTTATCTTTAGAAAATTCTTCAAACAGCTCAAAGTATTTCTTGGAATGATGAATGAAAGCATACCAGAATGGAGGTAAATTTGTCTCTCTGACAGCCCTCCTTCTTTGCCATAGATGAGCTGGGAACTCTTCTTGTGGAACCAGCTTTACAATTCTGGGTGCATCCTCGTCCTAGGTATGCTCCGAGGTCCTTTGAAGGGAGGAAAAAAAGGCAGGTGGACAAAGTGAAAGTTGGGTTGTGTATTTGGGTCAAAGTGCCTGCCTTCAGAATCACTATTAGATTCAATAGGTTCTACTGGATCTTTTCCTTGAGGTCTAGAGGATGAGGGCTCAGAGGCTGGTTCTTGTTTCATGGGAGTTGGTGATGGGATAGCTATAAGACTTGTTTAGGGAGTGTTGGTACTGGTGTAGAGATAGTGGCTTCAGGTTGAGGTGTTGAGATTGTAGGTTCAACTGCAGGTTGTAATGGAGTAGGAGGTGGAGCTGAGAGGTACTGGAGCTGGCTTGGAAGGAGATACCTTAGACCTGAACTTTACCACCCTTCTTTTAAGCTTTTGTTGGAACACTTGAGTGAGAGTCCCTTGGGGAGAATCAACCTTCCTTTCTTCTGGATCTACCTCTTTCTCAGCTTCTCCTGCTCCTTGTTCTTGCTATGCTGTTGCTGCTGGTGCTTCTGGAGCTGCTAGTACTGGTGCTTGTGCTGGAACTATTGGTGTTGCTGTTGTTGGTACTGACTGTACAGATGGGACTGTTGGGGCTCTGCACATGGCTGTACAGGATTGCTGCCCTTATTCTGACAGCAAGTAACTGGAAACATATCTTTGAGTTGTGTCAACTCATCAGTCATAAATCCTTCTTTTGACTGAAGTGGGATTGGATGACACTTATTTCCTATTGCTTTAGAATTAGATCATATAGATCATCAAACTTTTACTTCCATGAGTCACCCCGTCAGTCCAATGCCTTTGAGAGGCCTGTCAATTGGTACTTCACAGGTGGAGAGTGGTCCATCTATTGCTGTGGCTGCTCTTGTACAGGCTCTTCAACTGGCATATTACCTTGCTCTGTTGCAACTGTCTCTTCAACAGGAGACTTGCCCTTTAGTTCACTTAATACCTGGGCAATGGTGTCTGCTGGAGTCTGTTCCTGATCTTCAGATGGAGCAGCAGCCTGAGTGAGTGGAATGGTGGCTTCAACTGTTGGTGCCACCTGGACTGTCTCCATTTCGGCTGGAGTTGCTTGAACTGATGGTGGAATAACTGTAGGAGCTTTGAGCACTATATCAACAAATATATCATGAGAGCATTTTGGCACAAAATCTTTGGTCCAGACATTTTGGTTTTGTCCATCAAGTTGTAGTGGCTACTTCTGAGTGTGGAAAGCCCCATGCTTTTCTTCATTTGGGTAGCAATCTCATTACCCAATTCCACATCATTCTTCTTAAACAAAATTGTCAACATGGATCCATATGGCAATGATTCATTCAGGTTTTGGGACCCACTCATCCTTTCTATTATTGCAGACGCCAAATTTACATCATGTCCCAGAATAGTCCAAAACAATAGATTTCCGTCTCTGGCGGAGATGGAGGAGTGAGTACCTACCTTAGGAGTGATAATAGTTGTGATGATGGCATGTAGTAGTCTCTTCTCTGCAGATAGATAGTTGATGAGTGGCCCTTTCTTGTGTATGTCACATTTTTGCCAATAATTTCAAGGCACTATCTTTCTAGAGTCACCATATCATTAAGTTTGTGTCCCTTCTTTGGACACTCCAAAGTTGCCACAAGAATGTCTTCTGTCACTTGTATTACTTTCCTTTGACACTGGCCTCCAGTGACCCATTCTCTGTAACCTTAAAGTAACATAAAAGGTCTTAGCCAAGTCTTCATGTACATGCTCTTAAATCTCACAGATCTTTTTCCACCCCGTGGACTCGATAATGTTAGCAACCAGTGCTAACCTCCCTGTCAACTGTGAAACCCTACTGTTTTTCCAGAACATATTGATGCCTTAGTTTCTGAAAGCCTTTTGAACTGCTTGGGAGTAAAGAAGGAGGCATCGAGAACCTTAGACGAGGCCATCTAGTCCAGGAATCGAATGAATGACTTTGTTGGGAAAACAGCTAGATATGTGAAAAATATTTTTTAATCAGGGATGAAGATCCTACCTTCTTGCAAGATTGAAGAGGAGAAAAGTGAAAATCTTTCGAGTCGAAGGCGACCGCGGGAAGGAGCACGACGACAAAAATTTCGAGGGTTCATGAATGGTGATAGGTAGGAGTAAAGGAAAATATCTTTGTAATGGGGATTTTATTGGTAAAAGGGTTAAAGAAGATCAATGGTTAGAAGTAGAAGTTGACTTGATCAACTATTGGGATGTAAACTTCGACTGCACGGAAGGACAAGTGGAGAGAGAGAGAGAGAGAAAAAGAATATTATTTTATTAAAACCATTCCTTTTTTTAAATAAGTAATTTAGATTTCGACTGAAGTCATTCATAACTTCGACTGTTGAGACCTTGACTTTAACATCAACCCTAGTTATACGATTTCGACTGAAGGTATAACTTCGACTTCGAATAGAGTAACTATGACTTCTGTGAGAAGTTCGACTAACATTCAACATCAGTTAAACTGATGATCACTTACAGTGGCTTTCAATACTTAATCATTTTAGCGATAGATTTGTATGTTTTACTCAGAATTACACATGCATATTTCTCTTCTTATTGATGTAAATCTGCCTTATTGTAGAGGTTTAGTAAATATATCAGCTAATTGATGATTAGTGCCAACACATTTAAGTAAAATATCACCATTATTTACATGATCTCTTATAAAGTGATATCTAACTTCATTGTGCTTGGTTCTTGAGTGCTGAATGAGATTTTTGGTCAGATTGACTTCACTTGTGTTGTCACACAATATGAGAATTTTATTTAGCTCACGACCATAGTCGTATAGTTGATGTTTAATCTATAGTAGTTGAGTACAATAGCTTCTAGCTGCAATATATTCTGCTACTGTTGTAGATAATGTTACTGAATTTTGTTTTCTGAAGGACTGTTGAACCCTAAAAAGTTGTGGTTGATATCTACCAGAAGAAGTGCCAGGATCCATTTATAGTGGTCCAACAGTTACTTAGGTAGCCCATTTTGGTTTCTTAAGTGATAAGGATGAAGTTCCTTTTAAGGGGTGCCTTAAAGGCAAAGTAACCCCCCCTCCCTAAGTTAAGTAAGGGAGCCTATTTATTCAATTGGCAGCAAGCCCTCCAGAGGAGCCAAGGTTCAAGGAAGAACGATGCTTCAAGAACAATGCAGCACGGAAGAAATCTGACAGCACAAGGTCTATAAGACCAAGTACGAAGAACAAGTACAAAGAACACTTCGCAGCGGGAGCTCCAAGGATTTGCAAATCCGACTCTTCGCCGAGCAAAACTCCGGAGAAAGGGACAGGACTCCAGCAGCACCAAACACCCCTTGAATGGGGCATATGGGGGCCTATTTATAGGGAAAACCCCAAGCCCTCCCCAACCGATGGAAGTCCCATCGGTTGGAGGGGCAATTCCCCCCAACCGATGGAAGCCCCATCGGTTGGGAGGGGAACCTCCCCCAACCGATGGTACCCCCATCGGTTGGAGGGGTACTTACCCCCAACCGATGGGAGGTCCATCGGTTGGAGGGGATTTCCCCCCAAATCGATGGACTATCCATCGGTTGGAGGGATGAATCCCCTCAACCGATGGTACTACCATCGGTTGGAGGGGATTTTCCTCCTAACCGATGGGGGTACCATCTGTTAGACCCCTAACCGATGGTCCTCCCATCGGTTAAAGGGGGGCCCCACTCCCTCATGTGCATGTAAAGGGGCCTCAACCCCTATAAAACCTTCCCTTTTGGCTTCTCCCCTTCGAAAAAAGGGTGCTTTCTCCTTCAAAAAAATCCAGAAAAAAAGGAAAAGAAGCTTTCTCTCCCAAAATCTTCTCACTTGTTCTTCAAGTTTCTCCGCTCGGTGTGAAGGTATCGGTTCTTCCTTCGCTCGGTGCGGAACATCCAATAAGCGCAAAGAAAAGAGAGATCACCTTCATACGGCATCAACATCTCCTCCATCCCCCTCCATGCAGAGCTAGCCTCCATGGAGGGCTTCTCGAAGAAATCATGATACGGTCCATACCCCCACATCGAGCAAGACTCTGTGGGGGTAATATCCTTCGGGGTTTAAATACCTTCCATATCGAGCGAGACTCTATGGATATATGGTATTTAAATACCCTTGTTCTCGTGCTCTAAATGCCTCCATATAGAGCAAGACTCTATGGGTATGCGCATTTAGATGCACATGTTCTCCCCGCCCGTCGAGCAAGACTCCGGGATGGGTGAGTGTTGTGCTCGTATGGGTATGCGTCTTCTACGAAGACATACTCATATGCTCACAACGTTGTGCTTATATGTATATGTTTCTTAGAGGAGATTTTGCCCAAGCGGAGGTTCTACCCAAGAGCATATCCATGTAATCACAATCTCGTGTTCATGTGTATATGTTTTCTAAAGAAAACTCTATCTAAGCGGAGATTTTGCCCGAAAACATACTCATATGTTCATAACTCTGTGCATATATGTATATATTTCCTAAAGGAAACTCTGCCCAAGTGGAGGTTCTACCAGAAACATATCCATATATCCACAAATATTGTACTTATGTGTATATATTTCCTTAAGGAAATTCTGTCCAAGCGGAGGTTCTATCGGAAACATATCCATATATCCACAAATATTGTGCTTATGTGTATATATTTCCTTAAGGCAACTCTGCCTAAGCGGAGGTTCTGTCCGGAAACATATCCATGTATGCACAAAAAGTTGTGTTCGTATGCGCATGCTTTCTAAAAAGGGAACCCTGTCTAAACGGAGTTTCTGCCGAAAATATATCCATATATTCACGAATATATGTTCATGTGAATATGTCTTTTAAAGGAAACTCTGCCTAAGCGGGGGTTCTGCTCAAAAACATATCCATATGTTCATAAACATATATGTGCATATGTGCGTATTTCATGGGGACACTGTTCATACAGGGACTCTCCCTTAAAATCAATACAATCATATGTACATCAAACTTATATTCATATATTCGCGCAATGACTCTGCCTATGCGGGAGTGTTGCCCAATTTACAATATATTTAAATATCAAATAAATTCACGGGTATACACCCGCTCATTTTCTAAATCATACGTCAAAACCTAAACAGGAATTCATCCTCCTTTTTCAAGATTCTAAAGCAAACAATGCTAAATCCCCCAAATTATATTTCAAAACCCAAAAGAAATCCATACTCCTTTTCAAAATGAAATCCTTTTCTTAAAACAAAAATACTTCTTTTAAAAAATGAAATTCCTTTTTTTTTTAAAGGAACAAATTCTTTCCTTCAAAGCAAAGTCCATTTTGTCTGGTAAAGATAAAAAAGGGAAAACATCGTATTACAATTTTCTAGAAAATGCATAATTCCTCGACTTTGCTAGCAATGGTATTCGGGTTAAAACTGATGTAAAATAACATCAAGGGTTTTTAACCCAATGTAAACAAAACATCGATTCCGATCGATGGAGACCGGGGTTCAGTACATGCTACCCTAATCGCCTGATGAATAAAAATTGCGGAACCAATAAAGTTCAAACTAAAGTGGCGCACTTGTCCATCCCATGGACATTAAATATGCCCTTCGCACTGTGCGGATTTTAATTTCTGTCTGCTAGACAGGCTGGCACGCCCCGCAAGGCAAAATAAATGAATCACTTCAAACCCAAATAATACATAAAAGCCATAAGCATAGCGAGAATTTTCCGCGTGTCCACAACTGGCACGCTCGGTGGGACCCTTCTCACCATTCATAGCAAAAAGTCGAGGTTTATGCATTTTCTTATGAAAATTCTAATATTGATGTTTTTCCTTGAAGGTACTCGGACAAACAAAAAGGCAAAGTTCAAACTGTTGAAGATGGCCGTCACCTATGGACCGCTCGTCGTCAACAACCACGCCAAGTTTGGCTACCTGGCAACTCCGATCGTGTTCGGAGACTTCCCAACCATTTGTCGGGTCCCTTTCTTCCTAGGGGTGGTCCTGGTCCATCAAGAGGAGAGTACAGCTCAAAAGTCTCCCTCCAACAAAGAAACAAAGAAGATCGGCAGGAGTTGTCGACATGTCAAAGCTCGTCCTGCTACCATCAACAAGGGCACCCAAATGCCCTTCAAAGATAATGCTGCCAAAGGGGGTAAACCCCACTCAACTCAAATTCGGACTTACTCGGTCCAGGTAATCTCTTCCAAGATCATAGCTCCTGTCCCCTTACAACGGGGGCAAAACAAAAATCACAAAAGCAAAAGGCCGTTTGCTGCCACCTTAAGATCCGACAAGTCCATCATGGTCGGAAGCCTGCGGGTGCGGCTTGACGGAAGCCAGCCTATCACCCCTCGTGATATGTATATTTCAACAATCCCTACCTCGAACCGCTTCTCAGTCTTGCGGTGGTTCCGGGGAAAACAAGAAGATTCCAAGGTGGAAGCTGACGTCAAGAAAAAGACTTAGCGGTCCACCAAATTCAAGCAAATTTGGGTTCCCAAAAAGGAGGCCTAGAAACTCAAGAAAACTAAAAAAGATACACCAAAGCTGGTTGGAAGGAGAAGCAACACCAAACATGCTTCTCTTCAACATGCTGAATCCAAGCACCTCCAAGGGCAAAAGAGAAAAGGGGTATACAAAAAATCAAATTACACTCCTCAAGGCCCGGAGAACATCTGGGTAGTCAGAAAAAATCCAATTCAGCAATCCAAACCTCGCGTATTGGTCTTTGACCGTATATCGCGAATCTCGGTCTTCGATAGCCCGGGGGCAATTCCTAATGTCGGTACCCGTTCGTCAAAAAGACGACGTGTCACCTGGGCAACGGAAGAAAAACCCAGACTCAAGATCTTCTCATGCTATGCCTCCGGGAAGGACTCTGGCGAACCGGCGGAACAAGTCGCGGAAGCCACTCCAAATATTCCCTCTGAGGCCATTCATCCCAATACCAGACAATTTGCCAGAAGAAACCGCCAACTCGGCGGGCAAGCTAGGATGTCTGGTCAAGCTCCTCCTCGTGTTGACACTCAACATGAGGGAATTCAAGTCCCCTTCTTTGAAGAAACAAATATTCAAATTGAAGAAGGCGGACTTCCTACTTCTATTATCAACCCCGTCATCGACTTGCCCACCAGGGAAAACTTCCAAGCAATGTCGGATGACGACAAATATCAGGTGATGCAGCAGTGTCAATCTGAAATGGCCGCACTCTTAAATGAAATGAGGCGGCTGGCAACTTTGAGCCTTCGGTAATCTATAGAGCCAGCCTCTATTCAAAATCAACAACAAAGTCAGCATCCGGATGGGTCCGCCTCAGCAAATCATCCGACGGCTTCTACAAGTGGCCTTCTTCCTCAAGCTACGGGTTAGGATATCATTGATCCGTCCAATATTATACCTCCTCAAACAGGAGCAGTGCAAAATATTGCCGTAGAAAGGCACATGATACAGAAAATCATTGAAGAAATATTCGCTCAACAGGGCGAAGGCATTCAGGTTGCGGACTTATATTCAGTCCCATACCCGCTACATCATCAATTCAAGAAGCTGCCACAGGCATGCCCTAAAGTCCAAAACTACAAAAGTTTGATGGACACGGGTCACCGCTGGAGCATGTGGCACATTATACTACTGCCATGGGTGATCTCGCCTTCGATGAATCTTATCTTCTCAGATATTTCGCAACTTCCTTGACTGGGGTTGCATTCCAATGGTATTCAAAGATGAAATCCAATTCAGTTATTGATTGGGCTGATTTGCAAAAGAAATTCATCAACCGTTTCCAAACGGTTGAAAGGAAAGTCTCTCTCACCGAGCTATGCTCCCTCAAACAAAAGAAAGGGGAATCGGTGATTGACTTTATCAAAAGGTGGAGAGAGTTTAGCATGAAATGTGACAACCCTCCCGCTCAAGAAGATGCAATCACCATCTGTCGGAGAGGCCTCACGGCAGTGATCAATGAGAAACTCTTGGGAGCAAATATCAAGAGTTTCGATAAATTAAATTCCATTGTAGCAGAAATTGAGATGTTCTGAGCCGAACAAATGGCTCATACATCTCATAAAGGCAAGCTCCCCAAAGAGCGCAATCCGCTAGCAAAAGAGGTCAATGTCATCGACTTGAAGCAAAGGGGACAGTAATCTCTGTCACCCCAAAGAAGAAATCAGAATCCAAAGTGCCAGTGCCAACATTGGCAGAGCGCATGAAGGCTCCTTATTCCTTCAAAAAGGAGCATACCAAGAAGCTCTTTGATCTCTGCCTCGACAACCAATTGATATCACTGCCAGAACCAAAGAAGCCAGTGGATGTCAGCAAGATCAATCATTCCAACTATTGGTCGTATCACCGTATGGTGGGGCATGCAATTGAAGATTGCTACGTCTTCAAAAATGATGTCCAGAAGATGATCCAAAATGGCCTCATATCTATGCAAAGCGGTCTGGTCGACCCTCCTCAACCTCATGCTTGGGATCAGCCAGAGCAATCAGTCAATGCCATACATGCAGCTGAGTCCGCCACAAGCTCAAATAATCCCGAGGCCGGTCCTTTATGTGACCCACCTCAGGACACTTCAGGAGCTCATTCTCTGCCAAAATTCAGGCATCAAGCCACATGGAAAGCAATGCGGAAAGTCCAAAAGCAACTCCGACAATTACAACAAGGTCAGTAAGAGTTGCGACAAATCATACAAAGTGTGGAAGGACATTAGGGCACTCCCACTCAGGGGTCCAATGTTCCACAAACCACACAAATCCATACACAAGTAAATCAGGAGCTGCCTCCATAGTCGCCATATGCAGATTCGATCTGGTGGCTATCTGAGGAATCTCCAAATCTCGTCGAGCCGGTAAAGTTATATTCTTTCCCTCAACAACAAACATTACCACTCTTCCGGTTATGCCTGCGGTCCGGATGGATGGATTATTTGGCTCCAGCAAATGCATTATCCAATTATTGCCCATATCATCAAATGACGGGCCACGTCATTGAAGACTGCATAAACTTCAAAGATGACATGGAAAATATGATCAGACAAGGGGTAATTGACCTGGGTAATTCTCTGGTCAACCCTCCACAACCTCATACTCAACAGCCACCGAATGGACCAGCCAACTCTGGGTCCCATTCGGTAAATGTCATCAATGAATCATCCTCCTCTGGTCTTCCTGAGTCCGAGGCGGAGCCACTAATTCAACATCCATACCTGTCTAGTCGATGGTATATAGGCTAGCATCCTCTACATCAACGCTCATTTGTCGAAGAGAATACCAAGCTGATATTTGATAATCGCAGGATGCAAAAGCTAATCAAAGCGCATGAGCCTGCACCTTATATCTCTGAAAGTGAAAAGAAGCTACATGACTACTGTGAATTTCATTCCAGGGCCATGCATCCCACCAAAGACTGTTCGGAGCTCCATGACCTGATCGAAACACGTATTCGAGAAGGAATAATTGATCAATATGGAAACTCCCTGGCGTCAACACACTTTGGTGAGGCGTCGCAACAAATATATGATCCAAGCCCAGAATATCAAGCACAATATCAAGATATATGTGAATATTATCATTCCCAACTGGGCTATGGACAAAGCAAACACAAAGCCAAAATGGAAAAGCGCAAAGATGCCATTTTGCGATACAGAAATCAAATACCAGAAGAAGCTACGGCGGAGCCAATCTCGCAGCAAGCTGAGGAGTTTGTGGATGATTTTTATCAACTCCCACCTGAAATTATTGAAGAGGCAATTAATTCAACCTTCGAAGCGCAAGCCTCAAAAAGTGAATGGGTCATTATGGGCCCTCGAAAATCAACTAGCTCCAGAAAGTCCAAAAAATCCATGGCAGAAGGCAGCTCTAGCAAAAGGAGCGTCTCCAAGCCGTCTCTAGGACAGGAAGTCATAAGCTCAATCAAAGCCTTGCAAATGAAAAACAGAGAAAGAAATAGAAAAAGAAATGAAAAAAGAAAAATGAGAAAGCAAATGGAGCGCGCTGCTGTTGCAGAAGTCCCTCAAGAATTGACTCTTGTTCAGAAACTCCAACAGTTGATTGATGAGCTGGAAGAATATATAGCTCCCAGGCCTTCTGATAAAGCTACACTCGATCAATATATCCGTGGGAGGAGATAGAGCGAAAAACCCGACTCCAAAATTGGCTCCGTCAAGTCCAGCAAGAAGCTCTACAAGGGGAGGAGTTCCCTCTCTCATCACCCTTGGTATTCTTCAATGAAGGTGAAGAAATCACCATAGAAAAGTTGGACCGTATGTTCAACTCCTTCACATGCAATATGGTATTCGTACCTCCACCAAAGGAGCTACAAGTCTCCCCAAGTGATGCTGCCATGCAAGCTGAAGATAAACCAACGACGCTGACATACCGACGTCGGCCTGCAAATAATGCAAATCGTCATCGCGGAAGAGGACGTGGCAGGTGGCCAAAAGCAACATCCACCACTGCCAAGAAGCTTGATATCACAAGTTCAAACAAAGTCATACTCTTCCGTGGCGAAGAATCAAGACCTCTGCCTGAAATTGAAATTCGGGCAGATTCTTATGTCTTCGATCCTTCAGATGAAGAAGAAGGGCTGCCCAATATAGCCTCTCAATCAAAGAATGGGGACCAAAGTCCATATGCTTCATCAAATGAGCTGGACAATGCTCCTCTCCCTCAAAATGAAAAGCTATCAACTTCCCTCTTTCAAAAAGGGTATGTCAAGCCAAAGGAGCCGTCGGAATCCTTGATTGGGGGATCTTCCCCATTGTACTAGACACGCACCGAGGCTGATGACAAAATTCTTCAGCAACTAAAGTCACTCCCCGTCAATATCACTGTCTGGGAGGCAATTGCTTGGAGCAAAGATTTGAGAGAAACTCTCGTCAAGATACTCCAAGAACCAGAAACCTATGAAGCTCATATGACTGATTTTCAAGCTCAAGCATATGAAGCATTAGCGAAAAATGTCACCTTCACAGATGAAGACATGCTGCTATCCTCTCCATGCCACAATCGTCCTTTATACATGAAGGGGCGGATCAACGACAACAAGTTAAATCGGATCCTGGTCGATCCGGGGGCATCTATTAATTTAATGCCCTACAAAACCTTTGAATCTCTACATCTCATGCCTTACATGCAGCAAGTAAGGGATGTAAGGATCACTAGTTTCAATCAAAATTTTGAAGAAGCCATCGGAAGAGTCACCGTCCGCCTAATTTTGGGTGACTTCATCACAAAGGTGACCTTCTACATCATTGATGCTGATACAACATACAGAATATTGCTCGAGAGACCCTGGCTACATGAAAATTGGGTCATCCCGTCAACACTCCATCAATGCATCAAATATGCCAAAGAAGGGAAGCAACATACAGTCTTTGCTGATCAAGCCCCGTTTCGGGAAGATGAGTGCAACCTGACTGATGCCCTGTTATATCTTGGAGGACCAGTCTTGCAACCCTCTACCTGATCAAAAGGGAAGGGTAAACAAGCTGGATACTCAGATGAAGATAGTGAGACTGGCGAGCTTTTTGCAATAAACATAGGCTTTGCCGAGCTCCACACAAAGAATTCCCGAAGTAAATCAACCCGTCCAGAAAGGCGGAGCATCAATTATGAGGCCGATCATGTAAGTCAAGCCATTGACAAAAGCATTCTTCTGCCTCTTAACTGCATGCAAATCCACTCCCCAAAGCAAGATCAAATTGTCCGGCGATTGAAAACATTCGTCGTTATTTATCAAAGAAAAGAAGAGAAGAAGAATGCCAGAAAGGCAGAAAAGCCAATTCTCTTTTACAAAGGGGAGCCAATACCTCAAGCATCTCCGGAAGATGATTTTGGTTGGGAAAATAAACCCCAAAATCATCTTGAGCCGATACAAGAAATGGCTGATATGCCAGAAAATATCAAAGAAATGTGCAAGAAGCAAAATATCCCTCAGGTGCAAAATGCCTCTCGACGGGATTTCTTCAAGCAATTATAGGAACCTTCCCAAGTGCGAGGACAACCTCCATTCTCCAGCAAAGATACAAGAGGGCTAGGTTATAATGCCGAGTCCTTCACAGTCAATGCTGTTGGGCTATTGCCGGAGACCTGCAATGCAAAAAGCAGTCAAGGGTCCTCCAGCTCCAACTCTCAAGAAGATATTACCTCTCCCGAAAGAGAGCCGTCAAATGAAGAATCGCCAGAAGAATCTGACAAGTAATCTTCACCAACAAATCTTGAAGATATAAATTCATACGAAGTCTACGTCGCCAATTTTGACGACGATGAAGACTTCGTGGATCTACAACCAGCTCCTCAAGAAATTGAAGATGGCGGACAAGCCACTATTGATGAATTAATCGAGTTCAATCTCGGGGATCAAGAAAACCCCCGACCAATCTTCATCAGGGCCCTTCTTGATGAACAAGAAAGGGAATCTACAAAATTCTCCTGCTGGAATTCCAAGATTACTTCGCTTGGAATTACAAGGAAATTCCCGGGTTGGAGCCATCAGTCGCTGAGCATGAATTATCTATACTTCATACAGCCAAGCCTGTCAAACAGCCTCAAAGGCACATGCGGCATGAGCTGGAGCTGAAAGTAAATGCTGAAGTCGACAAACTCGCTGAAGTAGACTTCATCGAGCCATGCATATATCCAATTTGGCTTGCCAATATTGTTCAGTAAAAAAGAAAAATGGTCAAGTCCGGATCTGCATTTATTACAGGGACTTGAACAAAGCATGTCCCAAAGATGATTTCCCAGTTCCAATCACAGAAATCATGGTGGATATGACCACTGGCCATGAAGCTTTATCCTTTATGGACGAGTCTTCAGGCTACAATCAGATTCAGATGGCAATCAAAGATAAAGATCATACTGCCTTCAGGTCACCCAAAGGTATTTTTAACTACAAAAGGATGCCCTTTGGCCTGAAGAATGCAGGAGCCACATATCAAAGAGCAATGACCAAGATATTCAATGAAATGATCCATGATGTGGTCGAATGCTATGTGGATGACTTAGTCGTCAAAACCAAGCAATGGGAAGATCATCTAACAGATCTTCGCCGTGTTTTTGAAAGACTTCGTCAATATAAATTGAAGATGAATCCCATGAAATGTGCATTCGGGGTTTCAAGCGGCAAATTCCTGGGATTCGTCGTAAATATCGGGGAATAGAAATAGACCCCGATAGAATCAAAGCGATCCAGCAATTGCCACCTCTTCAAAATTTGACCGAACTAAGGTCATTCCAAGGAAAATTGGCCTATATCAGGCGATTTATCTCCAATCTCTCAGGAAGGTGCATGCCCTTCGGCAAACTGATGAAGAAGGATGCTCCTTTTATCTGGGATCAAGAATGCCAAGCTACCTTTGAGCAGATAAAAGAATATCTCCTTACTCCACCAGTGTTGGGAGCAACAATCACTGGAAAAAGCCTCTCATACTCTATATTGCAGCTATGGATGCCTCTCTGGGAGCTCTATTAGCACAAATAAATGAAGAAGGCAAGGAGCAACCTCTATACTATCTCAGCAGAAAGCTGATCGGTCCAGAACTCCGATATGCTTCAATGGAGAAAATTTGCCTAGCACTGGTATTTGCCATCAAGAAATTGAGGCATTATCTGCTGGCTCATGAAGTCAAACTCATCTCCAAGTATGATCCTCTCAAATATCTACTGAGGCAACCCGTATTGTCAGGAAGACTCGGAAATGGGCCTTGCTCCTCATGGAATTTGATATTATTTATGTCCATCAAAGGGCAATCAAAGGGTAAGGTTTGGCTGAATTCTTGGCTGCACATCCAGTGCTAGAGGATTCACCCTTGTCTATAGATCTCCCAGAAGAAGAACTCTCTCTCCTACAAATGAGAGAGAAAATCAAGTTCAAGAAAATCCAAATCCTGAAGAGGTCATCACAATTGAATTACCCTCTTGGGAATTATATTTCGATGGAGCTTCTCGGACTCTCCATTACACGGACAGTTCCGTCAGTCTCACTACTGGAGTAGGCATCGTCCTTGTCACTCCCCAAGGAGGAATCTTATATAATTCTTGTGCTCTTATGAAGCCATTAACAAATAATGAAGCTGAATACGAAGCTCTGATTATTGGGCTTCGGCTAGCTCTCGAAATGGGGGTCAAAGGCATACAAGTCTATGGTGACTCACAACTGGCCATCCGACAAGTCTTGGGCCAGTATGAAGTCCACAAACAACAACTGCTCCCATATTATGCCACAGTCATGAAGCTCAAAGAAAAGTTCGACTTCTTCGACATATCTCATGTGCCGAGAAGTGAAAATTCTCAAGCAGATGCCTTAGCCAAATTGGCCTCTGCCATAAAACTGCTTCCGAAGGAGAATTGGACATAATCGTCCGCCATAGAAGACTCATGCCAAGTGTCCTCGACAATGAGTCCAATTTCACAATCGAGGAAGTATATACCACAGAAGAAAATACAGCAACTCAATATGAAGATTGGCGTGAGCTAATTATCAAAATAAAAAAAGTTGGCTACCTCCTAATCGAGCTCCGAAAATTCAGCTCTTACTCAGGGGTACATCATATCAGCTGATAGGAGATCAATTATACAGATTGGTCCATGATAAGAAGGGACCAGTCCTCCTCAGATGCTTATCTCCCAAAAAAATCAAAATCATCATGAAAGAAGTTCACTCTGGGCTGTGTGGTGCACACCAGGCAGCTGAAAAGATGAAAATCAATATTAAGTTAAAAGGCTTCTATTGGCCTACCATGTACGCAGATTGCATCCAATATGCCCGTACATGCCATCAATGCCAAGCTTTCGGCCCTGTGCCGAGGAAATCACCAAACATACTACATCCTATAGCGCCAACATGGCCTTTTGTAGAATGGGGAATGGATATTGTGGGACCATTCCCACCCTCATCTCAAGGTCTCAAATTCATATTGGCTGCTACAGATTACTTCTCTCGATGGGCTGAAGCTATTCCATTACGAGAGGTAACAGGAGAAGCAGTCGCCAAATTTGTCAAGCAAAACATAATATACAGGTTTGGTACCTTTCACAGGATCATGTCCGATAATGGGTCACAATTTCGAAACAAAACAATATATGCCTTGGCAGCCAAATTTCATATTGATTGGAGGACGTCATCAGTCTATAATCCCCAAGCAAATGGGTTGGCAGAAGCCTTCAATAAAACCCTCTGCAAGCTGCTCGCCAAAATAGTCGGCAGTTGAAAGCGAGAATGGGGAGAAAAAGTTTATGAAGCTTTATGGGCTTACCGAACAGTATACAAAACCTCTATCGGATGTTCGCCTTTCTCCTTGGTATATGTAGCTGAGGCAATGATACCCATAGAAATTGAAATGGCATCCTATCGGGTGGCAATTCAAAATTGAACTTCAAAGTCAAGATCAAAATCAAATAGAAAGAAGGCTTGAGGAGCTCTCCAATCTGGAAGGAAGGCGACTTGAAGCATATAAGTGTCTCCAAGCATATCAGGCCAGAATGGCTCGTGCATTCGACAAATTGGCAAGACCCAGGGCATTCAAGCAGGGAGATCTCGTCATGGTCAAATGCAGAGAAGCAATGGCAGGAAAGTCAAGTGGCAAATTGCAACCCATTTGGCTCGGCCCATATATCGTCACCTTGGCATATAAAGGAGGTGCATACAGGCTGGTGGACCATAAAGGTACTGTGCCCTTTCCTCCACTCAATGGAAAACACTTGAAGCTATACTATGCGCCAGAACATGAATTTCCTGGCCAGTCATCGAAACAAAGATTCAATCACTCAAGAGGGCATGAAGCCGAAGAAGAATAGAGCTATCCTCTTCAAGGATTGATGCTGAAATAAAGTTGACCATAGATAGGGACAAAGGAATCAAATCTCCATCTGTCCATCATACAACCCAAATCTTCAGATCCCTCAGTCCCTGTCAAAGCATGAAGCTAAGGGCTCTCCATGTACAAATCCAAAAGCAAACGAATAAGTGGAAGTCAGGGAGATATCTTGTACTTCTCGCTTTTCACCAAGTCCAGATCTAAAAGTCCCACCGGTAAACCACAATGGTAGGCAAAATCAAATTCAAATTCAAACCCATAGCCAGTAAGCCATCAAGGCAGGCCATATCCAAATCCAATTCAAAACCATAGTATAGCCAGTAAGCCATCAAGGCAGGCCATATTCAAATCCAATTTAAAACCATACTACAATGTCAGAACATGTCAAATCCAAATACCAAAGGTAGCCACAAACCATCAAGGTCGGCTGAACCAATACAGACCCAAATCCAAAACCAAATCCAAACTTGAATCCCAAACTTTAGCCAGCAAACCACAATGGTAGGCCATACCAAATCCAAATTCCAAACCCTTTCAATCCAAAACCCCAAAAATCCCCCCTGCAAATCGTAAAAGCCGGCTAAACCAAATCCAAATCTCAAATCATAGCCAGAAAACCATAAAGGTAGGCTAGATCCAAATCCAAAGCCAGAACCAAAACCAAATCCAAACCTAAAGCCAGGTTTGAATTCAAATCCAAATTCTCTGTCTCGGCCACAAACCATCAAGGTAGGCCAAATCTAAATTCAAATCCAAAACCAAATCCAAAACTAAACCGAACCCCAATACAAATATAAATTCAAATGCAAATCCAAATTCCATATCCCGGCCACAAACCATTAAGGTAGGCCAGATTTAAAGTCAAATCCAAAACCTAAAAGCAAAGTCCAAACCAAATCCAAAGCTGAACCGAATCCCAATACAAATACAACTCCAAATGTACATCCAAATTCCATATTTCGCCGATAAGCCATCAAGGTAGGCGAAATTCAAATTAAATCCAAATCCCAAATCTAAACCTAAATGCCATTTTAAAAAAAAAATTCCATATCAATACCCAAAACCAAATCCAAAGCTAAATCAAACCCAAATCTTAAACCCAAATCCAAATACAAATCCTTGATCCCATATTCTGGCCTGAAAACCACAAAGGTAGGCTAACATATCCATATCCAAACCCAAATCCAAAACCAAATTCATATTCGTATCCAAATTTCAATCATAGTCAGCCAACTATATAGATAAGCCAAACCATATCCAAATTTAAACCAGCAAACCAAAAATCACCCACATCAAACCAAACCCTTATCCCTCCAACTACCAATATCAGTTAAATACCCCAAATGCCAAGTTAAAAAAAAAAGGAAAAAAAGAAGGAAAATGGGTTAAAAATAGAGATATCCCGATGGACTTAAGTATACAGTCGCCTGTATTCTTAAGGGTAAGAAGATCAAAAAATCCGGCTGAGGCGAAAACCCGAAAGGGCGCTTCAGGTAAAAATGGATAACCCCTCAACGTGAAAACCCGAAAGGGTGCGTTGGAAAAAGCTAAAGGGGGCCAGTTTCAGTGAAAACCCGAAAGGGCACTGAGACTGGTAATGAAAAAAAAAATAAAAAAAAAATAAAAAAAAGAAGAAAAAAAAGGGAAGGAAAAGAAAAGAAGTGATTTGTTTGTCGTCCACTTTATATTTACAAAGCTACAAGCCACTCTGTTACAAATATACAGAGGGCAGTAGTTACTATGTACAAGTCAGGTAGAAAACCAAAACAACAACGGCAGTATACAAATACTATACTGCAAAGCAAAGACAATGAGGTTTCTTCCTCTTCAGCCGTTCGACTTCCTTGGCTTTGGAAGATACGGACTGACGAAGCTTGCCTCCATCCCTAACAAAGGTGGCCTCCTCGGATTCCTCAGCGGCTTCCCTGGCCTCTTGATCCAAAGAAGACCTCGCCTTATCAAGCTCGCGCTGCAGTCTGGCGACTCTCTCCCTCTCTGTAGCAATCTTCAATGCCTGTGTCTTCCGGCGTTTACGCACTTCAGTAGCCCGGGAGTCATGTTCATCAGCATTGCTGGTCAGAGAGTATATATCGCTCTCCAAGGCCTGGATCCGTTGATCATAAGGAGCCCAGGCCACCCTAGCATGACGGAGACATACTTCGCCCCAAATTTCTTCAACAAAACCCATCCAACGATCCCTGGAGGAGCCCATGTTGAAGGCAATTATAGTGTTCTCCTCCAATGCCCGCCTGACAACTTCGATTGGCGGGGGGTTTTCTACATCCATCACTGCTCTTACTCTGTCGAGGAGTAAACCCCAAAAGTCATCGCTCATAGAAAATGAACCTGGCTGGTTCCTTGTGGGCCATTCTATACCGTGTCCAGATAAAGCATCTATCTCCAATGGTGGAGATCCTCCATCATTAAGACGTGGCGGGTCACCTGCTGAAAATACCAACAATCAACAAAAAGAGACAATCAGCCAAGAGAAAGTAAATAAAATTCAAGCAAGAAGGAAAAGGACGGGAAGGAATGAAATCTGCTCCTTTTCACCTTGCGAGGAGTTTCTTTTTCTACCTTTACCTCGGGATTTGAGGGTCAAACAAAATCCGACTGCTCAGCATAAAATCCTTGAGAGGAGGAAGGAAGATCAGCTGGATACGAATCGAAGTTTCCTCCATCAAATGGCAAAATGGACGGCTCAGGATTATGATCCGTTTGCTGAGGACCTCCGTCACCACCTGCGGCATCCCCTACTTGAAATGCAGAATAAGCCTGTGACTCTAAAAATGGGCTCCTTGTATTTTCCCAAGGAGGGAAAGGAGAACTAGTTGCAGGTATAGAATATGGACACGCTATCCCCCATGAGAAAAGCTGGTCGCAGAAGTGCGGGTCATCTAAAACACAAAAAGAAGAAGGCTGACATGAGGAACGTATAAAAAAAATCGTCAAAAAGCTGCATATTGGCTCAGAAGAAGAAAATCACCTGCAGGAGCTACTCTTGTAGTAGGGCATTCCTCGACAGGCATTGGGACATAAGCTTCGACAGGAGTAGAAGAATACTGCTCCGTTGAGAGCCCCAACTCGGCAAACGTGAAGGTGGTGTTACTACCATCTATTCTCGCTGTCCCAGGAAACGAATAATGGGGTGGCGGCTCATCGCTCTCATCTTCCGGCAAAAAGTCCACAACTGCTTGTGAGGTGCTTCCTTGTTCTCCATGAAGGGGAGAAGAACCTCCAGGCAAAGAATTATGGTCGTCCGAAGCAACTAGATCGACGCCTTCCTTATCTGTCTCATCACACGAGGCAGAAGAGTCTACAAAAAGGAAATCATGAAATAAAGATGATGAGTCAGTAAAAAAAAGGAAGACAAAAGAAAAAGGAGAGAAGAAGAAAGGAAAGAAGAAAACAAGAAGAAAGTGATGGATAAAAAATTATGAATGACAATGATGAGAGAATAAAAGAAAAGAAAGAAGGATTACCGCCGGATGAGGTGTAGTCCGCCACTTTTTCCTTACCAGCCCTCCTGTCTCTGGAAGAGGAAGGAGCGTCTGAACGTACTTCATTGTTCCTGTCCCCTACAATTCCTGAAGCGGGGATGGCTGAAAACCCGGAATAAATATGTAAAAAAAAAGGAGGGAAGGAAAATGAACAAAAAAAGAGAGGAGGAGATCAAGTTATTAATACCTGTTGGCCTGGACGGAGGTGCCGGCACTAGCTGAGCAAAATCGGCTTTGCAAGTGTTGCTCACTTTCTCCATGACAGTCCAAATGCCTTGAAGTGTCGAGGCATTCTCAAGCCAAGGCAAATATTCCAAAGGCCCAGCATGGCCAATGGCAGTGATAAGGTGCCTCTCCCAGTGCTCCCATGCCTGATTTCCGACGCACTCCGGAGGTAGCCTCGCTGATAGAGGGGCGTCAGCAGCATAGCTACAGTCAGATAAAAAATGACTCCACCAACAATACTCCGAGAGGTCGTCGCCGTTGTCTGGAGCCTTCCTCGAAAAAAGATCCACGGGCTCTAGGCGCGACATTACCCCTTGATAATAATACTTGTCGGTGGCGGGGGAAGCATCCTTCGTCACTTTGGAATTATAACGCCTGATATATGAATTTGCCAAGCTTGAGAAATGGCTGTGGAGGAATCTCTCGTCAATAAAGATCGACATCAAGTTTGTCTTCTTGAGGCGAGACTCCTCGGCCTCTCTCAGCTTGCGAGGAGATACCCGAAAGATATTACTCTGGTTAAACCACTATCGGGCATAAAAGATGTCTATACGTCCCGTGGCCTCGAGAGCTGGAAGAGCACATACAACGCCGGTCTCCTCTCGGCGAAAATAATTCCACCAACCCGCCACAATAATATGAAGACGGCGACTACGGCTAAGGCGGACAACCAATGGAAACTCCGCGTTGGGTGGAGTTGATTGATCATAGCCGATGTTTCTGGCAAACCGCGAGGGATAATAAGGCTCCAATATGAGAGTTCTTCCCCCGCGATATACCAGTACACCTGGCCATATACAACATAGCCAGTCTTGGTATAAAGACTGGTCAGATTCACCATCATGGGGCAGGTGATATGCGACCCCACTCGAGGCCCTGGTGCTATATGGCCTGGAATTTCGAGATATATTATCAAATTGAAGGAGGCCTTGCTCACCATTCGGGAGAAAAGATAAGTTGGAGCGGGAGTCGATAAGCTGCTTCAATGACTCTCCAGAAGGCCGGTTTCTGAATAACAAAATCAGCGGAGCCATCGGGCGAGGCAAATCAACAGTCTGACATAAATTGGGCAGCAAAAGACTAGCCCAGACACTCAAGTAATGGGTGGGCAGCTGCACCTTTTGATCCCGAGGATTGGGATGCGAACTCAAAGCCCCCAGCCCATGAAATATATTGGCCAGAGAGGCAGGAGCAATAGCAAGCTTATGGCCCTCGGCTAGAAGACAGGCGGGATATATCAAACCCTGCCTGATTGACTCCTCTTCACCATGTGGAATTACAAAACTTGATAGCCAATATACCAGATATGCAGCAAGATAAATGCGATCTGGCAAATGGCGTGGGTTCCACCCCTCATCTTTTGGAGCATATATATACCGTCCACGTGGAGGCTTCTTCGACTCCAGCTGTTGGTACTCCTCCAGAGGATGTCCTTCTACTGCAAAATTATCAAAGAAGCAGAAAGGCCCGTTGTAGAAATAATGGAGCCAGGCATTTTGGCTCACTCTCATATTTGTGGGAGAAGACCGTGGCCCATCTTTCCTCCTAGTACGAGCCAAATCCCGCCACACCTTCGTCAAGAATCGAAGGCTATAGGGAAGAACATATCACCCGGAGTCGTCGCTACGGTGACTGTGTAAGTCATTAAGAACGACTTCTTCATAGGGGCATCCGGATATCGACAGCCCAGAAATCCGGTGGAAGCTCCATAAATCTATAGAAGTTTCCCCCTCGGCTGTCCTAAAGGTGTTCCAGCGAGCATTGAATCGCTCCACCAAAGCTTGAAGAATCTCCGTATAACAGGGGTAATCATACAAGGCCGCCTCGACGGCTCCATAAATGCCAAATAATTTGAGGAGTTCGCCGTAATGGTGTAGGACTCCTATCAGCCACTCCGTGGCCCCATAATGAAAGATATGAGAAGGTAGGACCGACCATCTCCCATATTAACTTGGTGTGGTACCGTCAACAATATGGTCAAGGAGGCAGCACTTGTCGTAGCCACCGATAGCATATCGGGAGTCACAAGGCATCAGCAATAGGCCATCAGTCTCCATCATGGTCTTGTGACAACCTTTCAAATTCTAGACTGCCGGAGAAATCCTCCGCGATCGAGTATGGCAGTCAAGATCCTGACTGAAAGAGCCCAGGTCGGTGGCGGAAGGTAGCCGGTCTTGAGCAGCAAAACCCAGAGGAAAATTGGGATAAGAAAAGCACATGTGCCAAGAAGGCTATCCCGAGATTTCAAGATAGCTGACTCCAAATACCGCCTTTCTGCAACCAGGCAGGGATCGTCGACAGTCATATGAGACGGAATAAATCTTTGAATAAAGGAGAACAGCTCCTTATCCAGTGGGAAATGCCTGGGGTAGCCCGACTTCTGAGAATAAAAATAAATGTCTCTCCGTCGGCTGATGAACGAGCTATCAACTTTGTCGTCAGACAAAAGATCTTCAGTGCAGCCATTGACAACAATATTATAGCCGCTACCCAGCGAGGATACATTATCCCTCGTGATGCAGGGCTCCTCCAAGGTAGGCATCATATCATCCAATAGAATGACTCCATCCGAGTACTCTGAGCATAGTCATCACGGCTCATGAACCTTCTTCCGTGAGAAATGATGAAAGCCTGAAAAGGAATAAAGAAATGCAGAGATAAGAAAAGGAAAGTCAAAGGGCAGCAAGTCTAGCTAAGCAAGAAATCAAGTGGCAGAACGTCAGTAAAAGGACGTTTCGGGATACAAGGTGGGACCTATACAAAGGGTCTACATGGGCCACGTGTCGTCACTTGCAAATTTCGACATGTATCCCGTGGGGGGCATTTGTTAAACCCTAAAAAGTTGTGGTGGATATCTACCAGAAGAAGTGCCAGGATCCATTTATAGTGGTCCAACAATTACTTAGGTAGCTCATTTTGGTTTCTTAAGTGATAAGGATGAAGTTCCCTTTAAGGGGTGCCTTAAAGGCAAAGTAAAATTATTGCTTAAGGTAACCCCATGGTTACTTAGGTAATAAGTGGATCCCCCCCCCCCCCCCCCATGTTAAGCAAGGGAGCCTATTTATTCAATTGGCAGCAAGCCCTCCAGAGGAGCCAAGGTTCTAGGAAGAACGATGCTTCAAGAACAATGTAGCACGGAAGAAATCCGGCAGCACAAGGTCTATAAGACCAAGTACGAAGAACAAGTACAAAGAACACTTTGCAGCAGGAGCTCCAAGGATTTGCAAATCCGACTCTTTGCCGAGCAAAACTCCGGAGAAAGGGACAGGACTCCAGCAACACCAACACCCCTTGAATGGGGCATATGGGGGCCTATTTATAGGCAAAACCCCAAGCCCTCCCCAACCGATGGAAGTCCCATCAGTTGGAGGGGCAATTCCCCCCAACCGATGGAAGCCCCATCGGTTGGAAGGGGAACCTCCCCCAACCGATGGTACCCCCATCGGTTGGAGGGGTATTTACCTCCAACCGATGGGAGGTCCATCGGTTACAGGGGATTTTCCCTCAAACCGATGGACTGTCCATCGGTTTGGAGGGGTACGATGGTCCTACCATTGGTTGGAGGGGATTTTCCTCCTAACCGATTTTCCTCCCATCGGTTAAAGGGTGGGGGCCCACTCCCTCATGCGCATGTAAAGGGGCCTCAACCCCTATAAAACCCCCTTGCACCCCCTAGAGGCAAGGGGGTTCCCTTTCGGCTTCTCCCCTCCGAAAAACGGGTGCTTCCCCCTTCAAAAAAATCCAAAAAAAGGAAAAGAAGTTTCTCTCCCAAAATCTCCTCACTTGTTCTTCAAGTTTCTCCGCTCGGTGTGAAGATATCGGTTCTTCCTTCGCTCGGTGCGGAACATCCAATAAGCGCAAAGAAAAGAGAGATCACCTCCATACGGGATCGACATCTCCTCCATCCCCCTCCATGCGGAGCTTGCCTCCATGGAGGGCTTCTCGAAGAAATCATGATACGGTCCGTACCCCCACATCGAGCAAGACTCTGTGGGGGTAATATCCTTCGGGGTTTAAATATCTTCTATATTGAGCGAACTCTATGGATATATGGTATTTAAATACTCTTGTTCTCGTGCTCTAAGTGCCTCCATATTGAGCAAGACTATGGGTATGCGCATTTAGATGCACATGTTCTCCCCGCCCGTCGAGCAAGACTCCGGGATGGGTGAGTGTTGTGCTCGTATGGGTATGCGTCTTCTACGAAGACATACTCATATGCTCACAACGTTGTGCTTATATGTATATGTTTCTTAGAGGAGACTCTGCCCAAGCGGAGGTTCTGCCCAAAAAGCATATCCATGTAATCACAATCTCGTGTTCATGTGTATATGTTTTCTAAAGGAAACTCTGTCTAAGCGGAGGTTCTACCCGAAAATATATCCATATATCCACAACTATGTGCTTATATGTATATATTTCCTAAATGAAACTCTGCCCAAGCGGAGGTTCTATCGGAAACATATCCATATATCCACAAATATTGTGCTTATGTGTATATATTTCCTTAAGGAAATTCTGTCCAAGCGGAGGTTCTACCGGAAACATATCCATATATCCACAAATATTGTGCTTATGTGTATATATTTTCTTAAGGAAACTTTGCCTAAGCAGAGGTTCTGTCCGGAAACATATCCATGTATGCACAAAAAGTTGTGTTCATATGCACATGCTTTTTAAAAAGGGAACCCTGTCTAAACAGAGTTTCTGCCGAAAATATATCCATATGTTCACGAATATATGTTCATGTGAATATGTCTTTTAAAGGAAACTCTGCCTAAGCGGTGGTTCTGCTCAAAAGCATATCTATATGTTCATAAACATATATGTGCATATGTGCGTATTTCATGGGGACACTATTCATACAGGGACTCTCCCTTAAAATCAATACAATCATATGTACATCAAACTTATATTCATATATTCGCGCAATAACTCTGCCTATGCGGGAGCGTTGCCCAAATTTACACTATATTTAAATATCAAATAAATTCACGGGTATACATCCGCTCATTTTCCAAATCATACGTCAAAACCTCAACAAGAATTCATCCTCCTTTTTCAAGATTCTAAAGCAAACAACGCCAAATCCCCCAAATTATATTTCAAAACCCAAAAGAAATCCATACTCCTTTTCAAAATGAAATCCTTTTCTTGAAACAAAAATACTTCTTTTAAAAAATGAAATTTCTTTTTTTAAAGGAACAAATTTTTTCCTTCAAAGCAAAGTCCATTTTGTCCGGTAAAGATAAAAAAGGGAAAACATCGTATTATAATTTTCTAGAAAATGCATAATTCCTCGACTTTGCTATCAATGGTATTCGGGTTAAAACTGATGTAAAAATAACATTAAGGGTTTTTAACCCGATGTAAACAAAACATCAATTCTGATCGATGGAGACAGGGGTCCAGTACACGCTACCCTAATCGCCTGATGAATAAAAATCGCGGAACCAATAAAGTTCAAACTAAAGTGGCGCGCTTGTCCATCCC
This sequence comes from Colocasia esculenta, assembly GCA_014218235.1. NCBI lineage: Eukaryota > Viridiplantae > Streptophyta > Magnoliopsida > Alismatales > Araceae > Colocasia > Colocasia esculenta. The sequence goes on from CM024761.1 coordinate 58,990,852, forward strand.
ATGGACATCAATTATTCCCTCCGCACTGTTCGGATTTTAATTTTTGTCTGCTAGACAGGTTGGCACGCCCCGCAAGGTAAAATAAATGAATCACATCGAACCTAAATAATACATAAAAGCCATAAGCATAGCGAGAATTTTCCGCGTGTCCACAAGGACCAAGAAATCAAACATCCTACAAGAAATTGACATGTATTACTGGTGCTTTTTCTGTCTATCTTGTATTTAGCATAATCAACATCACTATATCTAAGTAAATTAAATATAGAACATTTAGGATACCATAAATCTAATTTATTGGTATTTATGAGGTATCTAATTTTTTTTAATAACTTTCAAATGAGATTTTTTGAGATTCGTCTGAAATCTGACACACAAACATACACCGAACATTATATCTAGTCTAGTAGCAGTAAGGTAGAGTAATGACTTAATCATTCCTCTATAGATCTTTTGATCTTTTCTTTTACCGGTTGAGTCACTATCTCACTTTATTCTTGAGCTCATGGGAGTTCCTAATGACTTACACTCGTTAAATCCAAATTTCTTGAGCAAATCGAATATGTATTTGGTTTGACAGATGTGAATCCGTTCCTTAGGCTGCTTGATTTGTAAGCTAAGGAAATAATTAAGTTCACCCATTATGTTTATTTCGAATTCACTTTGCATTAGATTTTCACATAATTTACAAAGTGATTCATTAGTAGCAACAAAAATAATATCATCAACATATATTTGTACAATCAAGATCCCTTTTGAGAAATTTTTTATAAACAGAGTGCTATCTACTTTACCTGTTAAACCAAGCTCTTAGAGCTTGTTTCCAACTATAAAGTGCTTTCCTTAGTCGAAAAATATGATCTAGATGTTTAATATCTTTCAAATTAGGTGGTTGTTCAACATAATTTCTTTAATAAATCCATTTAGAAAAGTACTTTTAACATCCATTTGATATACATTAATACTTAATGAGCATGCATATGCCAATAAAATTCTAATTACCTCTAATCTAGCAATTGGGACATATATTTTATCAAAATCAATGTCTTCCTCTAGAGAATATTCTTGTGCTACAAGTCTGACTTTGTTTCTAGTGATAATCCTTGATTCATCTATTTTGTTTCTGAAAACCCATTTAGTTCCAATAACTGGATAAGCAGAAGGTTTGGGCATAAGAGTTCAAACCTTATTGCGTTGGAATTGGTTAAGCTCCTTTTGTATAGTTGGGATCCAAGATTCATCTTCTAGTGCATTATTGACTGTCTTAGGCTTAAATTGAGACACAAATGTAAGATAGTCACAAAGAATTGACACAAATGCAAGATAGTCACAAGGAATTGACATACCTCTGTCTTGAGGATCACCTATGATATTTTCTTTTAGATGATCTTTGTGATACCACCACTCCTTCGATAATTTATCATGTATTTCATATTCTTGTTGCTATTCTTCTAAAGTAGGATCTTCCTCTTTATCTTCCAGTATGATTTGTTCTAATTTCCTGCTCAAATCTTCAAAAACATCATCTTCCCTTCTTTTTAGAGAAGTGTTAGGTTCATCAAATAAAACATGTATAGTATGTTCAACTAGTAATGTTTTTTTGTTAAATATCCTATAACTTTTAGGTTTTGAAACATATACTAATAGAAATCCTTCATTACTTTTAGCATATAATTTTTCTAAATTTTCTGTCTGTTGGATCTAGATGGTGCTTTAGATGTCCTAGAGGGGGGTGAATAGGACTTTCTGCAATTTAAAAATTATCTGAATCTGAAAGAACATTTGACAGAAGTGTTAGTACCTTGTGTGGTGTGTGTGTGAAATAAGTGTAACTAGGCAGAAACAATCACAAACAGTGCACAAGGAATTTATCTTGGTTCGGACCTCCTCTCAATTAGGAGTTCTATGTCCAGTCCCCAAACGCAACTTGGGATTAACCATTAACTACCAAGAACCCTTGGCCTTCTCTTCAATGAGAGGTATTACATCCACTTGCTCCCTAGCAAGTCTTTCCTTTACCAAAAGGACAAACAACCTCCTACTGCAATAGGTCTTCCCTTCTACAAAAGGGGAACTATAGGGAATAAACCTCCTGCTGATTTCTACTCTGAATAAGGTGTAGACAGAGTGCTTGCTCAGAGAATGAGCAAACACAGAAGAGTAGAAAGAGATATACAAATACACTGGAAAGTTCTGAACTCTTTCTGACTAAAGGGTGGACTGAGAAAAAGAACTCGAATTTTCTAAACCACCCACAGACAAGCTTCTTGAATGCAGGAAGCATGAAGGCTAGGAGTTGACTTGCTTGCACAGATTGCTCTCCTTCAGATTTTCTGTGTGCGCGCTTCTTCTCTTTCTTGTTTTTGATTCGTGGCTCTGTTATGTGTCTCTCACTTTTTAGTTTTTCTTTATGCTTCATGCTTCCTTTATAGAAGAGTGGCTCTCTTGGAGAAGTCATATGTACGTTTGACTTTTTTACTGGATGTTGGGTTTTTAGTGTTCTATTAGATTTATTTGAATTATGAAATTTTTAGATAGATCAAATTATGAGGAATTAGAAAGTCGTTATTTTGATGGAATCACCAAAATCGAGGTTTTCTTCTTGGATGAGAGAATTGATTTTTTATTGGTAAGAGAGATGATTTTTTTGATATTTTTATTTGATTCAAATAGGGGGTACTTCCTTATTTACATGTAATATCTTAAGTAAATGTTATCTTAAAGGATATAAAATGTAAATAATGTATGAGTTCCATTTCATCCCATGTGAATCATTGAACTCATTCTCATATCTGCCATATATTTGTTACATATATCTATGCATATATGTCTTACATATACATATATATGTAATATATACTCATTATATACATATATAATGTATATTATATATATATTATATACATGCGAATTGGACCGAATTGATATGATTCGGATCGATTCGACCGAATCAGATCGAATTAGGGCGAATTCGATTCGCCTTGAATCGGCGCTTCAGCAAACCATGCTTGAAAGTAATAAACCGTGATCAATAGTGCAAGAAGGTCAAGGTAACTCTCATGTCAATATCACTGGAGAGAGAACAATCGTGATTGTACAAGAAAGTCCTTTCACGCAAGAAGGCCACAAGAGTATCTTTCAAGAGATTAGGATAGCACTGAGAAGTATAAGCACACAGGACAATTCACTGGCAAGTATTGTGAGTAACCTACTCTGAGCACTCCACAAGAATGTACTTTTCATATCATGCAGGGTCAACTAATGCCTCAGGCAAGCATGTCCCTCCACTCATCGGGTTAAGGACCAGTACGCAGTAGCGAGTAACAAGTCAAGTCAAGCAAGTGTATTTACATGTATCAAGTACGTATCATGTCAAGTACCAATCATGATTCCGCACTACGCCATGCAACACGACTTTGCTAGGGGATCAATCTAACAATCAATGCTTGGGGTAATAAATATCTTTGGGAAATTAGGCAATCAACACCTTGGAGTAACACAACTTTGTCGGTAGCAAATCTGACAATCACACCCATAGGCAACATGACTTTGCCAGAATTTTTAGGACCACATATGAGCTTATGGTTAGGTTTGTATTGTGTAATATTGACATTTATCCCATTGAGCCTGTCGACTCATGGGTATCAAGAATGTATCACGTGAAAATATGTTAACCAAGAGAGATTTGTCTAGAATTGAAGACTCATGTCAATAGTAATGATTCGAAGTATTATCGAGATTGTTATGTTGATAATGATATAGAGCTCAATGGTACTTTGAGAATGTCAAGTCAAGAGTTAAATCCGGTAGCATCACGACGCATTTACATTAATTCTATCTTTAATTTATAAATTGGTTTCATATGTTATGGTCGATCACTCTGAGAAAATCAAGATGAGAGAGAAGTTCTCTTCTAGCTTTAGGGTTGTTCATGGTACAATTGGCTCGTCGGCCGCGAGGGAATCCACAGTCAGAGGACACTTACGGAGGTCTTGGCAAATGAATCTCTAGTTCGGTAGAAGGAATATCTGACGGAGTGTTCACCCAAAATCAAGAAAAGGGTGCCTAGTCGTACAAGTGTGTATGCGCATGTTGCACGGCGTGAATTGTTCATGTGCGTGTGTGAGTTCCTTTTAAACCCGTATTCGATTCATCATAAATATGAAAAACTTAAAGATAAACAAGACTAACAGAAAATAACGGAAGCTTAAACGAGAATTCAAGACATGCATGCACAGGTTGTAACTTGATATCATTCGGTATTTTAACAAGCTAGATCGCAAGCCAAACGAGAGAGGATAATCGGAAAGTAAAAAGTATGATCAAGACTTTAAAGTCAATTAGAAGCATGTTAAGATATTGAAAGTTTATTCATGGGTTGATTAATGCATACAACATCTAAAGAACTTCTAATAGGAACAAACAAAATAAAAAATCGACGTTTAATGGGGAAAATCAGGGTGATATATGGCAGACTGTGCAGTCTGTCCTTAGGAAAGCAGAACGCGACCACCCCATGGTTGCGACTTGGTAGCGACCATGAAGGCGTCGCGATCTTCATTTTGATGCGACACATACCCTGTCGCCTTCTGGTAGTGACATGTCGACCCGGCGCGACCTTAAATCTGACGTTTACGTTGCTTTTTCATGCCAAAACCATCTCCGACTCAAATTGTGTTCTGACAGAGGGGTCTTTGGAAGTTCATTACTCTCTATAGGGTGAACCAAATATAGGAAAACCACTTTTGTTGGTTAATAGACTCAATAATCAACGTACAAACACGAGGAATCGGAAAATAAATCTTGTTTAGCAGGGTAATAAGACACAATGTGACAAGTGATGAAAAATTGACACAGTCGTCTTGTTCGGGTTAATACTTGAAACATAGGCAAAACAAGATTGGGGCTTTTGGTATTGGTTTAAAGTAGACTTGAAGATGATCATACAATAAAAATATTAGAATTTAAGACCAGTTGTAATAAGAGATATAAACTTCGCTAGACAGATTATTGGTTTGATTGCTACATACAAACACTATAAAGATGTAGGAAGCAATACGATGAAACCACGTGATTTAAATTGGGAAAAATAATATTAACATGATTTAGACACATTAATCCATGCATGATTAATTTTAATTAGGATTTGGCACAGAGACTGTCTACCTTTTGGATGAAGAACACCGATGTCTC